>JAXBDA010004747.1:0-27434 GCA_036023075.1 Gaultheria prostrata
GTAGCATTTCTTTGTCCATGTCCCTTTCAGGATCAACCCAAATGAAGAACCCACATGCAGTGGGTTGCTACAGGAAAAAAAGAAAAAAGAAAACGTGCATTACATTTCATTATAGAAAAGCATGGAAGTTTTTAGGGTTTTGAAATTACAAAAAATTTAGACAGGATGGTAAAATCAACACTGTTTTACCTTATAGTTAATGCAACCAAAGAATCTTCTTCCCCTATTTGGGTCTTGGTTTGAAGCTCTTAGAGGGGCTGGTAGCCCACATCCACAAAGAGGGCCTTGAAATCTAGTATTAGAGGAAGAGGATGACATTTGTGTTGGCGGATGGGGGATGGAGTATGCCCGGTGATGGAGGGAGAGGAGAGAGAAAGAGAATAGAAGAAGAAACAAGAAGAATAGTATATCTGGTGATGGAGGGAGAGGAGAGATGGGGGTGGGTTTTCGTTTTTCCTGATGAGAGATGAGGAAGAGAGTCTTTTATAAGGTGGGGAGTGGAGGGGGACTGTATGGAGGGCAAAATGGGGTTAAAAGTCTAGGGTTGGATGGAAAATTTCTAATTCTGTTAAAATTATGGACAGAGTAGTGACGGAAGGGTACTGAGTGATACGGGTTGATAGATGAAGGGGTGTGGATGATGGGTTTTTTAGATGAGGGGGTGTATGTGTGGATGAGTGATATGTGAGGGGGGTCTAGGTGATTTTAACCCTAAAAAGTAATCAAACACATGCTTTCTTTTGATCAAAATAATCAACACAATAATTATTTGATTCGCGCAAACTAGCTAGGGGAAGAACGTACGTATCATCACAGATTACGTACTTATCCTGATGAAGAAACTTTGAATAGCGGTCTATTGCATATGTGTAAGGGCAAGAGCCAAGAAGAACAATCTCACATAGAAAACATGCAAGCAATCGAAAGAACAAAGATCGGAGAAGTAGTTGGTACTTTAACCCAAGCTAGTCGCAATATGAGTAGTATTTTGAGTGGACATATTTCGAGTTTTATAGTTTGATCTGAATTGTTCATTTTATTTAATTTCTTACACGCAACTTCTTTTTATCAAATATAAATAGTCGCATGAACAAGTCATAATTGAGCTGCATTTTATTCTTCAAATAGTAGCGTTTCAACTATTGTAATCTAACCAAGGACTTGTAGCCTAGCGGTTATCTCCTGGTTATCCCACAAAGGAGACCAGGGTTCGAGCCTCGGCAGAGGCATTTGGGGTTTAGGGCTATGGATAGCTAGCCTCTAAACTCCCCTCAAGGCTAACTCACTAACTCCCCCGCTAACTCATTGATGTATATCGAATGGCAAAAAAAAAAAAAAAAACTATTGTAATCTACTATCATGATCTAATCACATGTTTACTAGTAACATTTGATCATCTGATTTTCCAAATGAATGATCTATTAAGAGTCTTATATATATGATGATGAACTGTTATTGTTTAATCATATATGGAGCTCGATCGAGATAAACTCCATTTGTACTCGCACACCAATGCTAGAACTCCATCAACACTGATAGATCCCAAGGGCTTAGGTATAGTCGCCCGATCGACGATTATAGGTTTCGGATCTCTCTTGTAGGGGTATCATTTTTGTTTGGGAGTAATGCAGGGTGTCACGAATCAATATTGTACACTGGCCACAGCCTGCCCAACTCAGTCCGAATATATATATATATTTTTATTATTATTATTATGGGTTTGAGATATGTATTTAAGCCCATCAGGTAAGATGGGGTTGGGTTGGATTGGGTTTTAAAGTCTGTTTAATGAATGGATTGGACTTGAGGATATCTCTTAGATCAAGCCCGGTCCGACCCTTATAAAATAATAATAATGATGTGCATTTTATATTTATACTATCAAAAATATTCAAAAGGAAAAGAAGCAACTACCATACTTGTAGAGACACAGTACCCTTTTTTTAAAAGCATATACATACATATACTCCTTGGTCTTCGTATAACTACAAGCAAAAATTGAATTACTAAAAGACAATCGAGTTTTAGCTATGACACAAGATAATTGGTCTTCATAATAGTGGGGAACTTCTAATTTATAATAGTGGGGATATGAGGAGTGCCATTGATTTAAAAAAAAAAAAAAAGGAGTGTTAAAATTATTTTCCACTTTCGCTTTTTTCCTTTAATTTCTTAGGAGCAGCAGGCATACGTAGACCTTTAGAAAAAGAAAATGTTTATTACTCCACTACGTAGGGTTCCTAATCATGTTCAACTAAACGACAAAACGGCAATCATATACTCTGACTTTGGGATTCCTTAAACAAATTAACCTTATAGTAATAAAGATTGGGTCTCGCTAACGGGTCGCCCGTTAAAGGTACAAAAAAATATACTTATTGGGTCTCCCTTGTACTATAAAGTATACTTTTAAAGTACACATGTACTTTGAAGGACACTTAAAAGTATACTTTAAAGTACAATGAGACCGACAAGTGTATCATTTTATATCCTTAACGGATGCAATATTACACTAGTTAGCATTTCCATAAAGATTTTAGTTAAAGACAAATTGAAAAGTAGATTAGTTGATAAAAAAAAAGATTAGTGGAGTTGCCAGTTGTTATGTTCTATTGATCCTTCGAAGGTGAAAAAGTGGAAGATGGTCGTTGTATAAGATTCTCCACCCACCACGTGTCCATAGCTTTTGTTTTCCTCTCTAAGTACTTTTCTATGATCTACGACGTTGGAGCAAGTCTAGTCCTTACTCAAATTTTCACTTAAATTTGAGTAAAAATCTTGATTTGGATAGACCCTCTCCACTCATCAACTCAGATTTACTCAAATTTGGCTTTAAAAAAAAATCAAAATCAATTTCTCTCACCTCTCATGTGTATCCACCACCGCAGACAACCACCGCCACCACCCACAACCACCACCGTCTGACCCAACCTAACCCAATCGTCTTTCCGTCGCCTGTCGCCCGCCGTTTGCCGGCGCCATCGGAGCACACCCAGATCCCGTCTCCCTCTTCTTCCTCCAGATCTGTGTTCGACCACCACCAGTCACCGACGACCTTCGTAGCCTCACGATCTGGGTACTGTAACCCTCGCCGGAGTTGACGACGACGGCTGAAGGACTTCCGGCGGACTTCCCCACCACAAAGTTACCGTTGCAAATTTGGTTCAAGGTTTGAGACTCCCTTGATTTGGGTAAGAATTTGTGTAAAACTCAAATTGAGTTAGGTTTAGTTCAAGGATTGGAGAGCCATTTACTCAGATTTTGGGGGTTTTGACTCAAATTTTTAATTTGGGTTTGGTTTTGAGTTAGGGCTGGAGGTGCTCTTAGATTGGTTCGCCGAGTAGTATTTCTTTTCTCTCTTGTTAACTAGTGCGAACTACGTTGTAGATATATCGCTCCGTCTCAATTTGTTTGTCGAGTTTTGATGTTGTGTCATTTTTCATGATTTTAAAGACTTTGCATAATAAGAAGAAACTTAGGGATCGACTCTGGCATCCGTTAGGGATGGCAGGACTTGTTGACTTGATCTCGGTCGTCCAAATATGTTTTGGACAGCTCAGATTTGAGGGTTGCCGAAGAGTATTTTGGATATTTAAACTCCCCTCAAATTTGGACCATCTAAAACACGTTTGAACAACCGAAATCGATAAGCAGACCTTGCCATCCCTAAGGGAAGGCAGAGTCCTCGAATCCTAATAGAAGTAGCAATTGAGAAACAATACCAAATATTGTATATCTTTGGAGATTAATGTTAAAATATACAAGAAATTAAAAATTGACACGAATATCAAAATTTGACAAACAAATTGAGACGGAGAGAGTAATGCATATGCTATGTCAAACAGGATTCAGCATCTGCTTCTGCCATTACATGTCAACCGTTTATCTTTGCTTCGTGATCCATATACGGATGATCTACTGCAGTTGTATAGCAGTATGGGTGTGCATGGTTGATGATGTAGGTCGGATGTACCAAATCTCATTACGTGGCACAAAAGAAAAGAAAAAAATAGGAGGACTGCCCGTGCAATTCGGGGAAATTATGGATTGGGCCCCAGGAATTTTGTAACCGACCGTTTGGGGTTTTACCACATTCTGACCGTTACAGATGCAATCGGGAAAAATTCAAAGTGGTCATGCAATAACGGCACTCCCGTTTTTGCTTTCACCACCATACACCCCACCTGTTACAGTTTTGAATCTTAATGGCAATTGGAGCAGAATAGTAAATAGTGTAGTGCCCTTATCAAAATCCTTTAAATACTTTCTTTCCCCGCTTTACTACCAACCGTCCATTTCTGTAAAATCTAACGGATCAAATCCCTCCCCACAAAAACACACACGTTCTTGATCTGTTTCTTCAACCCTCTTTGTAGCTTACTCTGCTCTCTACTACTGCTACACAGTCTGTTTCATTGCATTTAATTTCCCGAGAAATTTCCTCCATTTTCCTGCAAAAGTTTTCAACTTTCCTTCAATTCAATCGGTTTCAAAAACTGGGTTTTCAAGAAAAGAACACTAGGTTTGGATAGAGTGAAAATTTTCATTTGCATTTAAATTCCAGAGAAAATTCCTCTATTTTCCTGCAAAGGTTTTGAACTTTCCTTCAATAAGATCGGTTTCAAAAACTGGGTTTTCAAGAAAAACAGTAGGGCATGTTTGGATAGACTGAAATTTTTCGCTGCATTTGATTCCAGAAAAAAATCCCTCCATTTTCCTGCAAAAGTTTTGAACTCTACTTCAATTCAATTGGGTTTTCAAGAAAAAGACTAGGGCATGTTTGGATAGACTGAAATTCTGTGATTTTTACAGCGAAGTAGAATATGCCTGTGTCAACTAGGTCTCAAGTCAAGACAGACCCAGATCAAACTGATCCCAATCAAAACCCTCTGAGAAACCCACACCATGGATTGAAAGAAAAGATGAAAGCTCTCACCCTTTTGTACGAGCAGCAAAAGCAAGCTCTCAAGAACCCTCTCGAGCCACTGCCGCAGCAACCGCCGAGGTTCTCGTCTCATCCAAGTGTCGACCTCAGTTCAGGCAAGAGAGGAGGAGGAGAGAGAAAGGAGCAGATGAATGTGATGAGAGAGAAGAACAGCACTGTTACAAGAACCTACGTCTTGCCTCAGCCTCCAATTTATAACGCCAAGGAAAATGTTGAAGGGGGTGGTGGTGGTGGTGATAGGATTGTGGGGTTTTCTTGCCCGAGAAAGGCCGCGGTTTCGACCACCGTGGCAAGGAAGCTGTCGCTGGGTGCTCAGTTGGAGGGGAGAGGAGGGGGTAATGGGTTCAAGAATTTGCAAGAAATGGATAGGGTGTGTTTGGAGAGTAAGCAGAATGGGGGAGAGAGTGGTGGTGGGAGTAGGATTCTTGTGTTTGTGAGGCTGAGGCCTATGGGGAAGAAGGAGAGGGAGTGTGGGGCGAGGTGTTGTGTGAGGATTGTAAATAGGAGAGATGTTTACTTGACGGAATTCGCGACCGAGAATGATTATTTGAGGCTCAAGAGGCTTAGGGGAAGGCATTTCACCTTTGATGCTTCGTTTCCTGACTCTACTACTCAACTTGAGGTTTATTCAACCACGTAAGTCTTAAATTGGTTTTTTTTTATTTGTTCTGGTGTTATATAAGCTGAATTTTATGCTGAGAAGAAAAGTCTAGAATTGTAGAGCTTGATTTTTATCAAAAACCCATGTATGTGCTAGTGTCCTCAGAAAGTTTTGTTTTTTTTAGAGAATTTGTTGTGCTAGATAAACTTGGTGCTAATTTGTTGCTAAGCTCTTCAATACCAATTACGTTTTGAAGTCGTTCGATATTTGATAATTCAGGGTTTCTAGATCGTCTTCAGCGCACCTCAAATAGTTCCTAGGGACAAATCTCACCGTCTACTAGTAGTAAAGGGCCGAATGACTTCATTTGGCATGGCTAAGACTCTATGGCTTTGTTTTGATCGCAGATTTCTATGGAAATTTGTCAAGGGAAAGAAACACAAGTTCAAAAGCTTAGAAAAGGACCAATTTGCTTTTTAGGAATTTTAATAGCTTGCTGCTTCTATATAGAAAAAGGCTTAGCATCATTATGGGTACAAATTCATGTTTAGTTTATAAAAAAAAAAAGAAGCAGCGAGGTACACTTGATTTAATGTTAGACCTTCAGACATGCACTCAGCCCATGTATTCATTCCATTTCTCTACTTTCCCTAGATGTAGTCAAGCTTGATAACTGAACTAGTTTAAGAAAGTATTTGCTGCCAATTTTTCTGATAAGCTTCTTAATTGGTTGAAGACTTTCTGGGCTTGCTACATAAAACCTGAAGATAAATATGTTAAGTTTTGACTGCGAGTGGTGCAATATTCGGTCAATGAGAAATTTTTAACTGTGGTATGTGCACAATGATTTTTCCAGAACGGCAGAACTTGTGGAAGCAGTTTTAGAGGGTAGGAATGGATCAGTATTCTGCTACGGTGCTACGGGAGCTGGCAAAACGTACACTATGTTAGGTACAGTAGAAAATCCAGGGGTGATGGTTTTGGCGATTAAGGATCTTTTCAACAAGATTAGGCAGAGGAGCTGTGACGGAAACCATGTGGTTCATCTTTCCTACCTTGAGGTCTATAATGAAACAGTTCGCGATTTGCTTTCTCCAGGAAGGCCTTTAGTCCTTCGAGAAGATAAACAGGTTTGTGCTTCAACCTCTAGTCCTTAGAGAAGATAAGCAGGTTTGTGCTTCAACATTGCAGCACAACTATTTATGGTGATTTTGGTTTCAGCATTGTTTCTGCCCATTGGACATGTTTAGCTTACGTTTTGTTTGGATGAATCGTAGGGAGATTTAGAAAGGGAGAGGACAAAGCAAGAAAATACTGATAAAAGGAGAACGTATATTTTGTCATATTGTTCTCCAAACATTTTCCTTTCCTTTGTGAAGTTTTCGCCCCAAATCTGCTCCATGATCCAAATGGAACACTAAAGATTTTCAATATTCTTTGCATTGTTGCCAACCGACAGTAAAATAAAGATACTGCTAAAAACATTTTGTTATATTTAGCATTTCAGATTGTTTTTGTTGAAAACATTTATGACCATATTTTTTCATTACTTCAAACTCACTGTTGCTAGTCATGAAGGAAAGCATTCCCTCTACTTTATAAAGGAAACGGAATCTTTCATTGCAAATAAAAACATTTATGACCATATTTTTTCATTACTTCAAACTCACTGTTGCTAGTCATGAAGGAAAGCATTCCTTTACTTTGTAAAGGAAACGGAATCTTTCATTGCAAACCTCATATATGTCGCCTTAAATTCGTTTCTCTGGTCTAAGATATGGATGATGATACTATCTTTTGAAGCAACTCATTACGCCGTTTTTTGTCATCATTTTAGTCTTTGAATTTTTTTATTATAACTGAGATAAAATTGGCCAAATATTTCAGGGGATCGTGGCAGCAGGTCTTACTCAATATAGAGCATATTCCACAGATGAAGTATTTATCCTAATCTTCTCCTCTATTGCATCTAAGTTTACAGTTACATTCACTGATAGAATCATCTCTGTGACAGGTTATGGCATTGCTTCAACAAGGAAATCAAAACCGAACCACTGAACCAACTCGTGCCAATGAAACTTCTTCACGCTCCCATGCTATTCTCCAGGTAGTTGGAAAGATAAAACCAATTTCCTTAGTACTTAGTTTCATCTATTCTTAAATTCTGCTTTTATTAATGCTTTGCTATGATAAAATCAGGTAATGGTGGAATACCATGCTAAAGATGCTTCCAACAACATAGTCAATCGAGTGGGGAAGCTGTCACTTATTGACCTAGCAGGTTCAGAGAGGGCTCTTGCAACAGATCAGAGAACACTTAGGTCGCTTGAGGGTGCCAACATAAATAAATCACTCCTTGCACTTAGCAGCTGCATCAATGCCCTTGTCGAGGGCAAGAAACACATCCCTTTCCGAAATTCCAAGCTCACCCAACTGCTCAAGGATTCCCTTGGGGGAGCTTGTAATACGGTCATGATTGCCAATATCAGTCCGAGCAATCACTTGTTTGGTGAAACACAAAACACCCTTCACTGGGCTGATCGAGCTAAGGAGATCCGGACCAAGGTTAGTCCTCGAAGCTTGTCATTTTAATGACTTCATATTTTTGCATTCTTGTTGTTGCCAAGGTACAAAATGTTTCGTTTGCATTCCAAAATGGTCAAAAGAGTTCTGGTTTCCACACGTACCATGTCGAAATTGTACCAAACTTGCCGAAATATCAGAGTTGCTCTCACAACTATTAGAATACTCACAACGACATTTTTATACGTTCCCAAAATATTTTGACATCTGTTTTGAAATCAGTCCAAAACATTTCCTTCTCCATGCTAACCAAAACAAAATTTTGATCCTCAGTTATTGCAATGAACTTCTGGTTTCGGTACCATAGTTCGAGTATTTGTTAATGGGTTATCACATAGTATTGTGGTTCATGGCCTAATGATTTTAATGTTTCCTCAATCGCGACCTAATGTTTACCTTTATCCCAACACTATTCTTTGCTTTCTAATGTTCACTTCTTATCACTTCATAATTCTAACTCTGCTGAAGTTATATTGCTTTGCTAATCTATATGATTGTGGTTCTATAATTTCCACCTTCATCTTGTAAAATCACAGGCATATGAAGCAAACGAGGAAATGCTGCAAGTACCCGAATCTGGAACAGATCAGGCTAAGCTATTACTCGAGTTACAAAAAGAAAATCGTGACTTACGAGTACAATTGGCCCGACAGCAGCAGAAGCTACTTACCGTCCAAGCACAATCCTTGGCAGCCAACTCCTCACCAACCCCTTCTTCTATCTCCTCTCTCTTATCTCCTCCCCCTTCTGGTCAACCAAACGAAAAACGAAAACCAAGATCAACTTTCATGGGTGGGAATTGTTTCACTCCAGAATCTAAGAAGAAGGGTGCGGAGGAGACAGTCAAGGAACTGCGGAGTACTGTCAAGGCATTGCAGATGGAAATTGAGAGAATGAGAAAAGATCATTCAATGCAGATAAAGCAGAAGGATGATTTTATTCGTGACATTTCTAGAAAAGGTGCAAAAGCAGTAGGGGTAGGAGGGAGCGGGGGGGAGGGGTTAAAGAGAGTTGTCACAAGGGCGAGTTTAAGGCCAAAGGAGAAAAAAGAGGGAGAGTTGAAGAGCCCGAATCATCGATTTCTATCTCCAGCTCCAGCAGCTAAGAAACGAAGTTTCTGGGACATAACAACAGCCAATAGCCCATCGCTACTCACTTTAAATGGAAGAAAAACTAGAAGCCATGTCATTAAGGACCCTCTGGCAGCTCCCTCTATGCTTCTTCAGGTACAGTGGTATTTCCCCCCTTAACTTCTTTCTTTGTTTTCATTGAAATTTTGTGAAATTTTACGGGGATTCATGCAGAACTTAGACAGATGTATTTACTTGTGCACAAATGATTACATGTCACCGGTTGCATTTCATCATAATTTTCCAACCTCCCATGTGTTTAGTGGATTTTATGCCTGCGAATTGAGACAATTAACACCCTGTGTACATATGAGAGCCGCCATACCGAAAAATAATGGAGATCAGCAATACCGCATAGGGAACCAACCACATAGGAGGTGAAAAACAATTGGCAATATATCCTGCAAGTTGCAACTATAAACAGCAATCCTAACTTGTAATTGCACAAGTGATAACTTTTGAAAAGGGAATAATAGGAGGCATGACACGCAAGGTGGAAGATTCTAGTCTTATTGTTTCAAGCCAAAACCACATCATGGTTGCCTGTTATTTCAAAAATGTCTCCACCATGTCATTTTGTTTGAGTATTTTGTATGTCACAATCAGATAAAAAAGTGTTTTCCTTTCTTCCCGAGGAAATTTTCTTGGACATATCTGTCTCCCTTCTATTTAAAGTATGCACTTGTGTTGCCTCCTTCCACGACTGATGCAGCTTGCCTATCCATGTTTCTGGTTTGTGTTCATGTTCGGACCACACATCGCCAATTACATTGTTCAGCCAGGTTTTGCTCGTCAGAAGACCGAAACTTGGAAGCAGTAAAAGAGGGATGTGAAGTTGGATGTGATTGAAGAAGAAAGGCAAAAAAAAGGCACTAATTGGTAGCTGTTCGTTCTTCTTTACTATATTTTGTATGCTCGACCTGGTTAGTGGCTTCAACGATCTTATCAACCAAGACTCGCGAAGGAAAGGGAGAGCCGAATTCTTCAATTTAGCTTACACAAACTATTAGCAATGACCTTATTTCCAACATTTGACACTGGAATTGTATTCTTTCATTTGTTTTCTTTTCTCCAACAACATCTCATTGATTTATCCTCAATAGGATATGAGTTGCAGTCCAGTAAACTTAATTGGTACACCTTTTTTTCCTTCTTGTTTTGGCATGTCTTGTCGATAGTGTACAATGGATCGAGTATTAAGTCTCTAGAGCGAAAATACGAGGAGCCTTATTTATTTTCGTTCCTTCTAGGAAAGGTGTCATGTGCTGTGCTAATTAAGCATTGATGATTTTGATCATTTGCGTTTTGCCAATGTGATTTGAAACAACCTATCAAAAAAATTCAAAAGGAGGTTACTCTATACCAGTCTGTTAATGGGTAATACTTCATTTTCTGCTGCTATATGCCTATACCGAAAACAAAACGCGGTACTCAATACGTCTGCTCTATTGTTCCAGTTCCCCTTGCTAGGCTCCTTTTGTCGAATTGTTGTTACAAAGTATTGTATGTTCTCTACAGAAAATGGTTTTTCTTGTTGCAACCCTGAAAATGATAGTGGTACTGGCTACAGTAGTAATAATGGGGCAGAACCAACTGTATGCAAATGGTCCGGGCGCTTCGGGTTATACATCTGCCAGACTTTTCGAGGCCCACCGATGTATAACCTTTAAGGCCCCACAATAGCTCCGCCGCTTCCAACAATCATGTAGATGATTGAAAAAAAACGACCTCAACTGCCATCAAACTATCAAAGTACTAATCTTTCATTGATTCTTAAATTTCCTGCCTGTGATCCACACCATTCTCTCTAAAATGGCCCCATCTCCGAGAAAAGCTGGGTGCCAAGCGGGTAGGGGCACACGTGGTGCCGTACGCGTATCCCGGCCGTTCAAAAAATTTGAACGACCTAAATGCGCGACGGGTACCGCCACGTAATCCCCGTCCGGCACCCAAGTTTTTCCCCCATCTCCTCTTTTACTTTGCGGATAAAGCCCATACCAAACCAAAGCATCAAATGTTTATACTTTGGTACAAAGTATAAAGTTTATACTTATAAACATACGTATACACGTGTCATGCCTATAGTTGCAAGACTGGATAACTGCACCTTTGAATGATAGGTAGGGGGTCCAAAATACCACTGCCCAACTCCTCTTGTTTAAGCTTTTTTGGTAACAGCATTGTGATAGGAAATAGGTTTTTATTAATAATTTTTTTTACGTAGAATGAGCACCGGGATTGTTGAACTATAAGACCTTTAACAGAACTATGAGAGAGATATTACAAATAATCCATGGAACTATTCGTTCAGAGGCCGTTTCTTTCATTAAATGCGAGCTTCGAATATTTTTTATATGAGTTTGAAATATTTTTGACTTGTACTACACTTTATAAGATATTACGGAGTATCTCACAAAGTGTAGAATACCAAATACGACAGCGGTGTAGTGTTATTGCTCTGAATCAATTTTTTCGATATTAGTTTAATTTGACAATGTATTATACATTAGGAAATAATATCGTAGTAGTTAATAATCTCGTCACTCTTGTACATTTCCATAGAGATTATCAAGGGACAAATACCGCAAAAAGCATAGATTGATTAACTATTTTCCTAAAGGGATGTTATTTGTTAATTTATACGTTCTCTTATTGCGCTTTCAGATGGGTCTAGAATTGAGATTATGTCCCATATACTAATTCCTATACTTGTATTCTTCTGCCGCTTGTAATTAAAAATAATAATATCGTAGCGACCACTACTCTTTCTCTATATAGGAGTATTTTTTTTCCTCTCTCTTTCTCACTCTGTCAGTGTCTGTCTGGCCAAGCAGGCTATCTACAAATGGCAACTTATAAGTCAGCAAAGCCTTAGTCGTCCCTTCGACGGTCTAACCTAACGTTCTTGCCTTTCCCATTCCAATTGTAGTTGGCATTCTTGCTTTTCACATCCCATCAGAAAGCGAGAAAGGGAAATATTAGTAGTCTTTTGATTTTTACGGGACAGAAGGCTGGGTACCGACGGGCACGCGGGGCCTATTCTGAGCTCCGCACGGATGATCCGAATCGTACAATAATTTTTTAAGAAAAACGAGGGGGGCTTGTGAAAAATCATCTCAATCCATTATGTGTAAGGCTCGATCTAATTTTTCATTCAGATTACAAGATCTCAGATCATCCGTGCGAGGCCTGGAGTGGGCCCCACGTGCCCGTCATACCTGGTCGGTATCCAACCGTCGATCCCTTTAGCTTTTTCAGACCATAATCTAACTAACGAGCAAAGAAAAAGAGGAAATTGAAAAAGTAAGGATTGGAGAAGTGAAAGTAAGACAAACTATTAGGGGAGAGAAAAGTTTAGTAAGAATATTGCTAGAAATAGTTAGCACGCCGAAGCCGAATTATGACAAGAAAGTGAAAATTATAGAAGTAATGGGAAGTCTCAAAAAATTCACAACTTTCTCAAGAAAATAATAAACGGTTTGGATCGTCCATCGATACATCATAGACCACATTTTTTGAAAACCTATTCCGGTGTACAACCAAAATGGTAGGTAGGCTGGTAGGGCTACTAAGAGTTAACCATCGTTAACTCACTTTGTTAAAAATGTGACGGAATGGGTAATGTGACGGAATGGGACGAGAGGGATTTTTGTTGTTGAAGGAATATAAAGTTCGGGTGTCATTTTGTTGACGGCTGAAGTCCAAGTATTTTTTTAAGAATTGGTTGAAAGTTCATGGGTTATTTTAAAATTTTCCATTGATTACTATATACTAAAATGAACTCTTAAAGTTTAAACAAAAATGTCAAAGAAATCAGAATAAATTCGCTTCCTGGCATTCTTGTTCCCGTTTGTTAAAATAGGAATCCCATAAAATTAACTTTGATTGATTTTTAGTTTTAGCAAATAGTAGGATTCAACGCCTAAATTTGAACGTTAATTTTTCGTTTTGAATTTTTCCGAAATAACTTTTCATCTTTCCTGCCAGTCAGCGAAGTAGCAAGAACGAAAGTCAATTGGTCGTGCTTCGCAGAAATATCAATGTCATTGTCTAATTTGTCTTGCATCCAAGATTAACACATGCAGACACAGACCCATCCAGTTGAACGAATAGATTTTTTAGGGCATCTTCTTCTTCTTTGAAAGCTTCTCAACAATGTACATATACATAGACACAGAATCCCAGCAAACCCAGATGAGTTTCTTTCGTCTCTTTTTACTTCTTTTAATGTTTTTGTGGGTTTCCATTTTTGAAAGTGGTTGAATCAGGACGCCGCTGCGAATTCAGTTTTGGAAACCCATGTGCACGTTTTCACCATGTTTTTCTCTAACTACTAGTCAAGGCTCTGGCTGCAAAAGATATAGTATTACTCTAACTAAAGGCTGACCCTTTTTGAAAGAATAAGCCTTTCTCAATTTTACACCTAACATCAATTGGTTACTTAGGCCGAGTTTATTTTCGGTATTTTTGGTATTCTTCTTCCCTCGCGTACATCAATTGACTGATTTGATAACTTATAGTCCAAAAATACCAAAACATACTGTGTTGGAAACTCGCACTTGCTAATTTTAGAGATATATATATCTATAGGATGATAATACGTATGTTGGGAACTGATCTGCCCCTTGAGCTTCAAGGGTGTTTGTTTGTTTCCAGTTTATTTCATTTTTGGCATTCCAATCTCTGGAAAACTTAAGATTTTGCTACATATACTTGTTTACCCATGTTATTGGAACTAGTCATTAGGTTCTGATTGGTTAGTTTTTCCCAAATTTTCCTCCTCTTTTGGGAATCTGGTTGTGAGAGTCTCTTGGTGTCGACTTTTATTCAGAACCTTTCATACCTCAGCTGAGTAACATACTAGTTGATCTCCTTGTTGGTTAAGTGCTGTTTGGATTGCAAAAGTGATTATTTGCAATACAAAAATGGCTCTTGGTAGAAAGAGAAAGCAGAGTTTAGGAAGAGTCCATAGCATCTCAGTTAGGAAACCTTCCTTTGATGGTGAGCAATCAAAGATTGGGGGACCTGGGTTTTCAAGGGTGGTATTTTGTAATGACCCTGAATGCCTTGAGTCTACTTCTCTCAAGTATGGAACCAACTATGTCAGAACTACAAAGTACACTCCTGCTACATTTTTTCCCAAAGCATTGTTTGAACAATTCAGGAGGGTTGCCAACGTGTATTTCCTCGTCTGCGCGATTTTGTCGTTCACGGCGCTCTCTCCTTACTCTGCTGTCAGTACCGTGCTCCCTTTCGTCCTTGTGGTGGGATTTACAATGGGCAAAGAGTTACTTGAAGACTGGAGGAGGAAAAGGCAGGTAACATAAGAAGTTTTGTGTTTTATTAGTTTTTTTTGTAGAGATGAATCTATTTGAATGTCGCTTACTTGCTTAATTGTTATCAGTGTTCTAAAAATCGGTCAAGTCGGCTGACTAGTCAGCCCAAAGTTGCTAGTAGAAGGTCCCCGACTTGATTGAAACCCAACTAGTTGGGCAAAACTTGGGGATTAGTCAGCCAAGTCGGTGATTAGTTGGCCAAAAGTCACCAGTCGGTTGCCGACGGACCTGGGACCAACTAGCATCTTTTAGAACCTTGATTGTTATATGATGTCTATTTTATGACCTAATATATGCAGATAAGAAGTGCAGACTTTCAAATTTGGACTGACCTAATTAAGCTTGGTAACTAAGAAAATTTAATAGTCTTCTTAAAACATTGTGGATGCCTGGAAAAGGTGTTAGTTTTATGAATAGTAAAGAGTGTATTTTTTTTTTTTTTAGTGTGTAACACAGCAGTAAAGTGAGTTTATGGTTTCTTCTTCTTTGGCAAAAAGAAAAACCAGAGAAGAAATAAAGCATGTCATGCAAGTGTTAGAGAAGATTTAGGAAATGATAGCGTAGTCTTCGGCGTGTCGATGCATGTCTCGTTAGTTATGTTATGTGCAATGCTAATCAGTTACTTGGTGTGTGTACCTATTATCTAAACGAGGTCAATATCCCTTGGATTTGTATGTAAGTGGCATTTTACAGCTATCTAGCGTGGATTACTTTTAGAAGAGTCCATATTACAGGGTCTGTAGTGCATAATGAGTAATAATATAGCACTATCTAGTGTAGATTCTTCTTTCCTTCTAAGTTCTAATTGTCACTTCCTTTTCATACTAGTAAAATGAAATGAAAATTTCGTGTCAATAACACTCCTAAAGCATCTGTTTTCCTTGTCATAAGTTGGATATTTTTTTCTCAACTATTTTTATGTTCCTGAATTGGTCGTCTACCCCCTTCGAGTCATTCGCTTTCATCTATTTGTCCGTGGGATGTTATCAGGATATTGAGGCGAACAACCGCAATGTTAAAGTGCATCTAGGTGACGGCAACTTTGATAATTCCAAATGGAGGAAGTTAAGAGTTGGAGATGTTATTAAGGTGGAAAAGGATGATTTTTTTCCTGCTGACCTCATCTTACTTTCATCAAGTTACGATGAAGCGCTTTGCTATGTTGAAACCATGAACCTTGACGGAGAAACCAATTTGAAAATAAAACAAGCACTGGAAGTAACTTCAAACTTAAATGAGGACTCTAGATTGAAAAGTTTTAAGGCTGTCATTAGATGTGAGGATCCAAATGCAAATTTGTACTCTTTCGTCGGGAGTTTGGAATTTGAAGGGCAACAGTATCCCCTCTCACCTCAGCAGCTTCTTCTAAGAGACTCTAAGCTCAAAAACACAGATTATATTTATGGAGTAGTTATCTTCACGGGTCATGATACAAAGGTCCTCCAAAATTCAACAGCACCCCCTTCAAAGAGAAGCAAAATTGAGAAAAGAACTGATAAACTTGTCTACTTATTGTTCTTAGTTCTAATTCTCATGTCTTTTATTGGATCCATTTTCTTTGGAATTGCAACTAGGGAGGACGTAGAAGATGGTTTAATGACAAGATGGTACCTAAGACCAGATGACACGACAATTTATTATGATCCAAATCGGGCAGCCATTGCGGCAGTTTTGCAATGTTTGACTGCCCTAATGCTATATAGTTACTTGATCCCCATTTCTTTGTATGTTTCAATAGAAATTGTGAAAGTACTTCAGAGCGTATTCATCAATAGAGATTTGCACATGTATTATGAGGAAGGTGATAAGCCAGCTAGAGCACGTACCTCGAATTTGAACGAAGAACTTGGCCAAGTTGACACTGTGCTTTCTGATAAGACTGGAACCTTGACTTGCAACTCAATGGAATTCATTAAGTGTTCTATCGGAGGCACGGCTTACGGGCGTGGAGTAACCGAAGTTGAAAGGGCTATGGCTAGGAAAGGCCAGGAGGTGAGTGATGATGATGAAGGGGGCAACGTTGAGGATTTACCTGAAAAGGAGACAACTATTAAAGGGTTTAATTTTATGGATGAGAGGATTATGAATGGGAATTGGGTTAATGAGCCTCGACCAGATGTAATTCAGAAGTTCTTCAGGTTATTGGCTATTTGTCATACTGCCATTCCGGAAGTTGATGAAGAAACAGGTGTTGTTTCATATGAAGCTGAATCACCAGATGAGGCGGCTTTTGTTATTGCTGCCAGAGAAGTTGGGTTTGAATTTTTTGAGAGGTCCCAAACGAGTATTTCATTGCATGAGGTAGATCCTATGTCAGGAAGGAGGGTTGATAGGTAATTTCTTTCACTATCAAATCCTTTGGTTCTGATATGCTCTTTTACACAGTGTTACTAGTTTGATTGTTGTATGTGTTTAAAATTTAAATAACATTCTGCTACTTTTGTAGGACATATAAAATTTTGGATATCTTGGAGTTCAGTAGCTCGAGAAAGCGGATGTCCGTCATTGTAAGAGATGATGAAGGGAAGCTTTTATTGCTTACAAAAGGAGCTGACAGGTTTGTAAGATGGATGACAATTTTATATATCCCACAAGGTTAATGATTTGGTCCCTTTGGAAGTGTTATAGTTCTTATTCCACTGTCTGCAAGTTGGTGATTAATAATATTTCAGTATGCTGTTCTTGTAAACCATAGCTGGGAACATGTGGTTTTCTTTTGGTTTATATATCTTTTGGGGTGGGGGTGACTAAGGGCATGTAGGACTGCTAAGGTGGAGTCTAGAGGAAATCCGCAAGCTAATGGTTTATGGATATAGAGATGGTGGTTTGTCAATGTCTAACTATTTGTCATGGATGTGGGGGATGCATGCCCGGGGAGCAGCTTAGCCTTTAGACATGCAGTGGGTTTCTTGTCCGACACTATGGATTGTTAAGGTTTGTCAAGTCAACCTCAGCGGTCAATGTTATGTGGAAACTTGTATCATGGGACCTCAGGGGTCTTTCATTGTCAAAGGTAAACAATAGTCGATAGAACCAAGGTTGCAGGTGAGGGTCTGGTTCTCAGAGATTGGGTATGATTCGTTTCCCAAGTAATGGTCCTTTGATCAAATGCTTTCCTCTCTCTCTCTAGTCTTCCCATGAAGGAAGGTATATGAGGACCCTCACATGAACCATAGACCTTAAGTCTCCAACAACAAGTCCATTGGTGGTCCCAGCTCCCGGCCTATTCATTGATGGCAATGGCAATGAATTTGATGGCCATGGCAATGAATCCTTGGAGAATCAGCTCATGGCCGCAGGGCAAGGCTGCCCGCCGAGTGGCCTTGGGGATTCCTTCGATGAGAGGAGCCGAGGGCAGGGGCGAGGGTCATGGCCATGCTGCCATGCCATCGTGTGCGGCTTGAGACTTTGGCCTTGTTTCTAATATATTTATTTACTAATTTAAAAAAAATAATTAGATTCTCATTCAGAAACCACCTAATCCACATCCTAGTCAAACAATGCCTTAACTGCTACAAGTAAGACAAGGATGAAAACACGAATGCTGCCTTATTGCTTTTGATGCTGCGTACTTGTGTTTGGATCAGGATTGTGGAAAGATGTATGGAGAGTAAGAAAAAGATAAAAGAAACTACTCCCTCCGTTCCAAAATAAGTGTCCCGCTCCGGGATTCCAACTTTTTAAGTGACCTTAATTATTGCACAAACAAAATTATTGCACATTTTTTACAGTAGAATAACTCCTCTATTATACCAAATTAAATTGGGAGCACTCACTTTTTCTTGAAAATTTAAAATTTAATAAAGTCCCGCAAGTTTGGCGGCACTCCATATTGGAGGCAAAATTGGGCGGTTCCAGTACTGAAAAAAGAATTCAAAAGTTGAATCCAAACCATTGGCTATAAAAGGAAACTTGACTTTTCCCTCCTCATAATCTCTCTTTCTTCCACACTTTTGAAGAACCAAGGGCAAAAAGGGAAAATTGGAACTTTTTCTAGGTTGATTTGTCAAACTGGACATTTATTTTGGAACAACCAAAAATGGAAAGATGGACACTTATTTTGGAGCGGAGGGAGTATAAAAGATAAGAAGATTGTGAAGTGAAGAAGCTAAATTTATTTCTCTGGTTTTCCCAATCATTTTATTGTCTCTTGGTATGACAAACCCCTCTACTTATCCCTTATCCAAACGCATCAATTTTTTTATTTGCATTCAGCGTCATGTTTGTAAGACTTGCAAATAATGGAAGAGAATTTGAAGAGCAGACTAGGGAGCAGATTAATGAGTATGCTGATGCTGGTTTGAGGACTTTGGTACTCGCATATCGTGAACTCGATGAAGCTGAATATGAGGAATTTAAAGAGGCATTTACTGAAGCAAAGAACTTAGTAACTGCAGATCGAGAGGAAATAATCGAGAAAGTTGCAGAGAAGATTGAAAAGGATTTGATTCTTCTTGGCGCTACAGCTGTTGAAGATAAACTGCAACAGGGGGTATGTCTCAGGAAATTATAAAAAAACATCTGTTAGGAAATCAATTCGCGTCATTGTACATTTTAGACCCTGCCTTGATCAACTGTGGATTTTCTTATTTTGAAATTTCCGGTGCGTGGTGGTGGTGGTGTGAATGGGGGAAGGAAGGAAACCATCCATAAAACGGAAGGCATATTTATGACATTACCTGTTGGACTATTTGAACAATTTGTTGTTTTAGAATTTGTTATTGTTTTCTATTATTATGACTTTTCTTTTTGGCGCTTGGAAATTGGAATAGGTTCCTGAATGCATTGACAAGCTTGCACAGGCTGGAATAAAAATATGGGTCTTGACAGGAGATAAGATGGAGACAGCAATTAACATTGGGTATGGTTTGTGGATATGTTTTACCGGATCAATAGACTTGAAACTCAATTAGACTTACTCTTCCTGACTTCAAACTTGAAATTCGCAGTTTCGCCTGTAGCTTACTTAGAGAAGGAATGAAACAAATAATAATAAACTCTGAGGCACCAGGGTTGAAAGCACTGGAGAAAGCTGGGAGCGACTTAGACATCAGCGAGGTTAACATTCTGCATTTGTCTACTTCTTTACATTTGTCCCCATGCCTTCTGAGCATTGCCTTGTTTTTTTTTCCTGAACAGCAACATTGCCTTGTTAGGCTGCAGTTATACGATTCTATTATGCTGTGATTGTTTTTAATTTTTATGCATGCATATGAACCATGGCCTACTAAAAGTTACAAGCATCTAAGTAACTCTTGATTATTTATGCGAAACTCATGGAGCTACTCTGTGGATATTTGGGGGAAACTTTTCTCATGATCCATTTGATAGCTGACAAAACACAGTCAAGAAAGAGAAGGAATGCATTATTTATCCTTATTTCCCAACAGCTAACTAATCAGCTGTTTATAAGGTACATAAAATGTCTCCTAGATGCTTTTTTATATTGGCTATGTAGGGGGTGATTTCTAGCCTAGTTCCCCTCATTTCTCTTGCTTCCCTACAAAATGGTAGCACCCTGATAAAGCCATGGCAGAAAAAGAAAAGTGGAAATATAGTTGCGGAGCTTAAATGCTACAATAAAACTACCAGATATCATTAGATATAGCTACGTATAAATGTATGCACCTTGTATCAGGCTGATTATGTGCGTACCTTGTATTATTTTCATGGCTTCTGAAAAAGGTATTTATAATTTCCTTTAAAGTTAATCCCCGCACAGGAGCGATCCAAACTGTAGGACGTCTTTTTCCTCTTCCCATTCAGTATGTTTCCTGTAAGCATGTACTTATCCTCAACCCATAGTATACCTGCAAGTACTTTTTTGTCTTCGAGGTACCGCATAATTGTGATATGCAACACTATCAATCAATCAACCAAAAAAAAATAATATGCAGCAGTAGTTTCGATCCCCAAATGACTTGCTTAAACTGAATAGGTAGGTCTCCATCTGAACCAATCTATTTACTGCATTTACTAGTACTTTAGCATTTCCAAATCAGTAATGGTATACCAATATTTTAATTAGTAAGTTTGATAAGGTTTTGGCTGGTTCTCTAGGCATCAAAAGCAAGTGTACTCAATCAGATGAAGGAGGGAATGGAGCAACTTACTGCAAGTGCATCAGATGAAAGCCCTGAAGCATTGGCTTTAATTATAGACGGCAAATCGCTAGCTTATGCTCTAGAGGATGATGCGAAGGACATGTTTCTAGACCTTGCGATAGGCTGTGCATCTGTTATTTGCTGTCGCTCATCACCAAAACAGAAAGCACTTGTGAGTTGGATTATCTTCCCTTGTTTTGAAAAGATACATTTCTTGTTGCTTGTTACTTTCCTTTTTATTTTTCCCTTAACTATACTTTTTGGGTAGAATCGCGTTTTGCTTGTGTGTTGTGGCAAGATAAAGATCTTGCTTGTTCCTTCGTCATGGTCTATTCAAGCCAGGATTTTCATTGGGAATGGTTTTGCTTCATGCTTACTAACTCCTATGAAAATGTTGGTAAATTCCATTTGGTCTCCTTCAGTGCAACACCTTTTGAAGCCAAATATAGACCCAAAGAAGATTTTAGACTACCAAAAGACCCTTTTCTTAAACTTTGAAACATATTTGATAAAAGACCGTGAACAAGTGATAAGCAGCCAAATGTATTTGTTTCGTATCATCATTTCATGAGCGTTGTTTACATTTTATGGTTTTGAAACAGTAATCTGTGGCGTACCATGATTATTCTTGCGTAGGGGAAGTGGTAGATCAAGTATAATACCTGTCTGTATATTGCAGGTTGCAAGACTTGTTAGAGTTAAAACTGGTAATACAACACTAGCAATTGGGGATGGCGCAAATGATGTCGGAATGCTTCAAGAAGCAGATATTGGAATTGGTATCAGTGGTTTTGAAGGAATGCAGGTAAACATGATCATGTAGTTTATGACTAAAGATTTCATAATTTATGAGGTGTTTTCGAAACTGTTTTATTTTGCTAATCCTTGTCTCCCTATTGTTATACCCTAAAACTATCAGGCAGTCATGTCAAGCGACATTGCAATTGCACAATTTCGTTTTCTTGAGCGCTTACTACTTGTACACGGTCATTGGTGTTACAGAAGGATGTCATCAATGGTAGGAATTCAATTTTTACTCTCTTTGCTTTTTTCTTGTAAAATTTCCGCGTCAATATGGAAGCATTTTTCATCCTGATCAACTCCTTTGCCATCCTTTTTGTTTATAGATCGTAAGTGAATTGCGTAAAGCACGTTTGTTTACAAATATTTATAAACAATGTAAGTGAATAACATAATAACTTTTTTATGTGTTTAAGTAATGTGCTGCTCCCAAGTTTCAAACTGATGAGGAGCATATCCAATGGTGAGCCATTTATCAATCAAACAAGTCATTATACGGCATGAAGTCTAAAACATGACCTCCAATGGTCGGCCATTTCTCGAGCCAGAAAATAGCTTTGCTGTTTATTCAAATTTGGCATGAGAAGTGACGAAGTCATTTGTTGTTGCATTTGTGTGTTGCTTTATTTTCTGTTCAAATCGCTATGAAATGATCCAAGTGATTCGAAGGCCAGGATGGGTTAAGGTAAAAAAATGGCATCATTGGAGCAACTCTGCCCAATCTTGACAACATACCACTATAGCAAGGCAAAAAATAACTTTGGCTTGAAAAAAAATGCTCAATCTATTGGAGACGCTAGTAGTTCTACAATTTTCGTACAGCTAAAACATTGGTCAAAAAGCAGATAACACTTCTTTTGCCGCTTCATTATCTGACATTTTACTACAGCGCTGAATGATATGTTGGTTCTTCGTTATTTTGCAGATATGCTACTTTTTTTACAAGAACATCGCATTTGGTTTCACAATTTTCTTCTACGAAGCATACGCATCATTCTCTGGCCAAGCTGCCTACAATGATTGGTATTTGTCCTTTTATAACGTCTTCTTCACATCGCTTCCTGTGATTGCCCTCGGAGTGTTTGACCAGGACGTATCCTCACAGTTTTGTCTCAAGGTAAGTTCCAAATTCCAAACTTGTTTGTTGCGGATTGTTTTTCGTTTCTTCATTTTTTCAGGTTTATAAAATGAAGCAATCAGTAGTTTGGAATACTCCAAACTTTCTCGTGTAGCCAAAAACATTTGTGAATTGTGAAGTCATCATAATCTTCTTTCTTGCGTTTCTTGAATCTGCATTAGTTTAAGAAATTTTGTTGAAAACATTTGTCCAGAAACAGTTCGCTAGACAAGTTTTCTGTGTTTCCGGGAAAAGGAAAGCAGAAAGCGAAAATAAAACCAAGAAAGTCTATTATTGACATTATGACATGGACAATTTCATGAAATGCTGAAACAAATACTGTCAACTACTGCAGTTTCCTGTTCTATACCAAGAGGGCATACATAATGTCCTATTCAGCTGGACGCGAATCCTCAGCTGGGCAATTAATGGTGTGTTCAGTGCCGCATGCATCTTCTTCTTCTGCATCTATTCAATGGAACACCAAGCCTTCCGTAAAGGAGGGGAAATCGTCGGCCTTGAAATCCTTGGCACCACCATGTACAGCTGTGTTGTGGTAATCGTCAACCTCCAAATGGCACTCTCCATCAACTACTTCACCTACATACAACACCTCTTCATTTGGGGCAGCATCTTGTTCTGGTACTTATTCCTCTTGGGATACGGGGCTATGGACCCCACCATATCGACCACCGCATTTATGGTTTTCATCGAAGCGTGTGCTCCGTCCCCGTCCTTTTGGCTCGTGACGCTATTCGTTTCGATCACAACTCTGTTTCCGTTCTTCACTTACTCTGCCCTCCAGAGGCGTTTTTTCCCCATGTGTCATCAGATGATCCAGTTGATGAGTTTTCACGGGCATGTGGAAGATCCTGAGTATTGCGAAATGGTGCGACAAAGGTCGTCTAGTCCCACGCTTGTGGGCTCTACAGCACGTTTCGAGGCTAAATCTATGTCATTTGAAGGAGAACCCTGAGGGACCAACTTTTATCTTGAGCCTTTTTTTTTTTTTTACTGTGTTTTGTTCTTAAATTCGTAGAGCGATTCAAGGAGAGAAAAGAGGCGAACGGGAGAAAGAGGAAACGCAATTAGCTTCACAAATCCTTTTGTAATTTTTTTCCCTCTACCAATCCTTCTAGGCCTTGTTTGATTCGGGGACTAAAAAGACAAGATTAATAATCCTGCGATTAAGTAAACTGTTTGTCCTGGTATTAATTTTGTTCGGAATCCTACACAATCTCATGTTTGATTCAAGATCCAAAGGAGATACACAATTGCGAAGACAAGTTTGTATGATTGTGTTTATTCAACGTGTGAAGGAACCTCGATCTCCTAGGCAAGAGAGGGAAAATAATGGGGATTAGATGTGTAACTGGGCGGAATCATGTTTTGTAGTCCAATTCATTTTGTATTCGGAAATTGTTGTAGCGTCAAAATCTTATGAAGAATTCAGTGTTTCACAAAATGAACCTCAACCCAGTTCTGGATTTCCTGACTTCTTCTTCTTGCTGATTTAGGATTAATTTGATTCTTTGCATGAATGATTTCCCAACCAATACCTTAACAGAATGCAGAGGCAAAGCTAAAAATTGAAGCGGGCCGAATTATCAGAACTTTTTTTGTAGGATGATTTTTCAAAATTAAATCCAGCCATTGGCATCACACCAAAGGGTCAATATTTATTGGAGGCGTAGAAAGCATCTTTGTGGAAATGAACAATTCCTTTCTCACTGCAACTGGAAGTACTGAACGAGATCCTATGGCATAGGCATGTGTAAGCCTCATCATTCGGCCCATGGGCCTGCAGCCCACTAGGCCCGTCTGGCTTTTATATGGCCCGAGCCCGACAAATGGGCGGGCTAGCGCAGTCCGAATTTCCTATGGACTGGGCTTGAGCCTAAATATTTTCTTGTTGACCCGTCTGCCAGCCCATTAGCCCGAGATACAAGCCCGCCCGGTAGCCCGATTATATTGATGCACCAAAAATTAGGTTTGCATGGTACACACTGGATTTTTTTTTTTTGCACAGAAGAGTGCACATATAAAACTTAAAAGCTACTGTACCGTGCACAAGTGCACATGTAAAGTCCCAATTAGGTTTTCTCTGTTTTTTTCTATTTTTTCCTATTAAAATTTAATATTTTTCTATTTTTTTCCTATTAAAATTTAATATGGCTAATAATGAAAATTCTGTGAACCTACTAGACCTAGAGGAAGAAAATGAGGTGAATGAGCTTGAATCACTCGGCTCACCAACTTCTCCAAATTTGTCTACCTCCCAACCCGGTTCATCTACTTCAACTTCGAAAAAAAATTCAAATTTAACATCTGCAATGTGGAATTTTTTTGATAAACCTGAAAAGGTTGTTGTTGATGGTGTTGAGCATATCAAAGCTAGACATAAGTTATGTGGTAAGTTGTTAACAGTAGAAAAGTTAGCGGCCGGGTGATGACGGCATGGGATCTGTATGATTGTTAATTTTCTGTGGTAAACTGAAAATTTGTAGTGGAATAACTTAAGTCTTGGGCCAAGAGGCCCAAAAAAGCAATAAGCATTTTTGGCCCGCCCAAATAACCCAACCAGCCCGCCCGCCCACCCGCCTTACTAGCATAAGCCCGTGGGCTGGGCTTCATCTTTGAAGAGAGAGCTCGGCCCGCCCGGCCCGTTCAAAAAAAATAGCCCGCTATGCCCGGCCCGCGGGCAGGCTTGGGCTGGTAGTTCATGGCCCGGCCCGATGATGAGGCTTAGGCATGTGGCTGTAAAATGGGTTTATTATGGTTGCATTTTGGTAATCTTAACTGTTTATTTTGTAATCGTGAATTATTCATACAAAAACCAAGCTATTCAACTTTTGATGGTTTAAGTTTCGAGAGAAATAAATGTCAAATATGTTTTGCCGAGGCACTTATTGATATGCCAATAACCATTTGTTTTAGTTGTTCATTTCTTTCTAAAAGATATGTTCTAAGTGTCCACATAATTTGATCAAGCAATTACCTATATCCGATGAAATTGAATTTGACATGAATGATTGTCACATTAGACCTACAACATAAAAAGCTCGAATCACCAAAAGCGGAATGTTGGTGGATCCGTTCCCCTCACATTGAGAACACAATAACCATATGTGACTTTACATATGACATTTGGGCTCTTATATAGGAGAAGATCTCCCCTCTCTTCTCAAATTAATTCGTGTTAAACAAGAGCGTCACTCATAGTCTCATATTATATTCGATATTGAACTTGGAAATCTATTTTAATAGATGTCATAGGAGGAGGTCGTTGTATAATGTATTATATAAATTATATAACAAAATAAAGGCCCACAATAATTAAACATAGGGAAAAAAGAGAGTACTTTTTTTTCGGTAAAAAGATAATAGGGTTAGAGCACACCGGCTGAAGCCACCCAAAACCCACCCCAATGTTGGTAAGAAAACAACCCAAAAACACCCAAAATGGGCCCGACCCAAACCAAAAAACAAACCCTAAAAAAAAAACACCAAAAAGATAGTAAACTTCGAGCAAGAATCCACTCATGCATCGGTTCCTCATGTGATCCTATATGTGACCCAAAATAGGACAAACCATGATCCCATTTGTTCATCAAAGCTATTCATTTTGTAACTCTGGACATGTTTATCATGGAACTGGCTACTGTGATTGGAGACCTAAAGGGTGTTGCACTCTCTTGATGGGATCCATTCAATGCCTATTTGAATCATTTTGCCTTGAAAAAAAAACAGACGAGCCAAACAAAATGAACAACTTCTATCGCAATAAGAGATAAAAGACCTACTGTATAATTTTTTTGAAACAGGACCCAAATTTGTTTATCATCTATTAAAAAATCTAAATCGATTTGGCATAGGGGTCATTAGTAACTTTGCAAATTGAAATGGATAGATCTAAACGTGAATTCGGGTGATTCTTTTTGTTGCCTTCAATGAACTTTTATCAAGTTTTTGTTATTATTTTTCACTTTCTAAATTCTTTCATCGAGACAAGCGAATAGTGCACAAAACTTTGACGTGAAACTAACATTCAGATAAGACAAAATATTTATGAGAACTTATTCCGAAAAAAAAAAAAAAAAAAAAGTAAAGCCACCTAAATGTATCAAAGCTTTGCATGTAGAATTGAAAATGTAGAGTGACTGACAGTGGAATTTCATAAAGCAAAAGGGTGTACAGTTTGATTATAAAGGTGTTGGTGACACGAATTACTAAAAAAAAAATGATGGAGCCTCCAATTAAAAGTACTATAAACGATGGGGCCAGTTAGCAATAAACGAGGTGGATTGGGACCCAAACCTTTAAGCAATGCGTGAATGCCACGTCATTTCCGTACACTGTGGACACTTCAAAGCCTTTTTGTGGTGGTCCCCACCGGTTGCCCATTCACGGGCGGGCATACAACGTACCACGTGCTAAGGAGAAAATTTTGGGTACGGGGAGGGTACCACGTGGTACCCTCTCGGCACATCCGGGAGGGTACCAAAATTTTCTCCGTGCTAAGGGTGTTTGAGTCCTTTTATTGATAACGTTTGAGTCCTTTGGGAGCTTGCTTTTTATTTTAATTTTTTGAATTTTTAAATTCTGGTTAAGTGTATAGGAGAAAGGTGTAAAATACATTTGTAAAAGAAGTAGTCTTTGTGAGAATAATGAAGGGAAATGATTTCCACACCCCCCCTTTTATCCCCACACACTCCCTTTTTGTCTTTATTCAACTTGAAATTACCAAATTACCCTTACTTCAAGAGTCACCTTTTTCATATGAAGGGCAATTTGGTAATTTCAGGTTGAATAAAGAC
>JAXBDA010004748.1:0-27430 GCA_036023075.1 Gaultheria prostrata
GATCTTGGTGGTGGACTTGATGGAGGGGGAGGGGGTGAAGTTGAGGATGGAGGTGGGATATTGGCGGGAGGAGGTGGAGAAGACTGAGGAGGAGGTGATGTTGTAGCTGTTGGGGGTGCCACCGAGGGCTGTGATGGTGGAGATGATGTTGAGGCTGGAGGAGGGGATGTTGTGTTGGTGGTAGGAGGAGATTGAGGTGGTGGGGATGAAGTAGGAGTGGTTACAGGATCTGGTGTACTTGGTTTGGGCTGAGAAGACGGAGAAGCTGGTGGAGGGGCTGGTGGAGGAGAGGAAGACTTGGGAGGTGGAGGGGTGGACTTAGGAGGTGGAGGGGTGGATGACGGTGAGACAGCTGAGGGTGTAGAATTTGGAGACGGCGATATTCTCGCCATCTAACAAGTATCGAAATGGAGGAAAGTAATCGCATTCAATGTAACATCATGAAAATCTCCACATGACTACTCAATTTTTAACAAATCAAAATAACCCAAAAATCAATTGGCTGATTTCCCAGTTACTACCGCCTGAATGCTGAATTTCGTCAAACACTTGTTCTACATCAAAACCTATGGCTAAATGTCTAAGTAGATCACAAGCAACTGCCAGTTAATGAAGGGCCGTATGAGCAATAATAGACATTTTCAAGTCTCAATGATCAATATCTGTCTGAGGCAAAACCAAATAGACAATATATCACCAAACCTCACCAACTGAAAACCGAATTGATCGAACACTCCAACTGCAATAAACCAACCCTTTCCAGAGCCAAATCAAGACAATCAAACACAAATTTGAGCAAAACCCAGATCAAAGTACGATTCTAGAGCAAATCCCAGATCACCACAAAGGTTCTGTAGAAAACCCAAATCGCACCGAACAGCCAATTCGTCGAATACTCAAACTACAGTCACAAAACCATCACCAGAGCAAAATCCAGAAATTCAAACGCAATATTTGATCAAAACACAAATCGCTAACCACGTTTTGACAGCAGAAAAATTAACCCAGATCACTGAACAGGGAGGATGGTTGCTGCAAGCACCGTTTCAAATGTCGAAACAACTCAACTCTGCCTCATGTAAACTCGAAATGCACATACAAACACCTTCGTTAACTAAAATTAATCAACCGAATGTTAAAAAGAAGACAAACCCAAATGCCAAAAATACCCCAAAATTTTTACCTTTCTCTCACTAGAATCAGTAGCCTTGGAGTTTCAGAGCCAATCTCTCTCTCTCTCTCTCTCTTCATAGATCCCCCAAGAAACTTTAACCGAGCCTAGGAAGCTTCAAACCCAAATACACGGTTACTGGGGTATCTCAAATTCAATTCAGACCGAAAGCGATTGCGACCTCAAGAATAAAACCTTCTATTTGGGCATGCAAATATTTAATTTTGTAAATTATTTGCAACTTTTATAAAAATGGAAACACTAGAACTATGGCATCGTTGTCTTGATGAGAGTATCATATGAAATTATGAAGGTTGAATGGATTTGCTTCTCGTTAACGTCATCTTAATATACTACTGCCGAATATCATATTCTAGGGAGATTATTCAGTGTTGGGGGCACCGCCCCAGGTGTCTCCTCGGCCGTACGTTCATGTAGGACCCATAAAATCTCAAATCGCGTGAATATAGAGCCTCCTCTATCATGCGTTCACGTGGGATTCATAAAATCTTGAGTCCGCGTGAATGTGGAGTGATTGCGTAATCATGGAGTGATAGGGCACCGCGTATCGATTTTGCAAGGATACTTCATAATTATTCCATAAGTTTCTAGAGTTACAATTCTTTAGCCGTCAATCAACGCGATATCATTATGCAAATTGTGCATTACGGTTCACGAAAAGTTCTCATGTTAATGATTTAAACGGTTCACTTTGTAAACTTTGTTGATATATTTGTTTCAACATTTAATTTCATGAGATATTTTTGATTATATCATATTAAAGAAATTGATGATGAGTATGTGAAATGTCTATTTTTCAAGCAAAAGGCTTTCGATTGGGCAATTTCCACATTCATATGGCTTATGCAACATAAAAGCAAAAGAAAACATAAAAGATTATAGCTGTAGGTTGTAATAGCCATTTTATGAAATTGAATTCTATGTTTTTAGAAAAAAAATAAAAAATAAAAAATAGTAATAATTATTCAGTGGCCTTTAGTATAATTCCATTTCTTATCTTAGAATAAAAAGTGTGAATGTATACTTTCAAGTGTCCTCACTCTAATCAAGGGCTTGTAACGTAGCGGCTATTTCATTGTTCTCCCACAAGCGAGATCAGAATTCGAGTCTTGACAGAAATATTTGGGGTTTAGGGCTAACCGATTTTTCAAGGACATTAAATAGTTTCTCATAGAATATGGTAAGAGCTGAACAGAACGTAGAAAATATGCTAGTTGTCAGCTCCAAATATTTCAATTAAAAAAAAAACTACATGGACTTTAATGTCTTCTTTGAATGCATTCAATGCTCCCTATAGTTGAATTTTTCTTACAATAAGAAGGGTTGAATTTTCTTAAATTTGGGTGCATATGTATTGCTTTCGAGGATCTATCTAAGGACATTTATATAATTCAGGTGGTGTCTTTTCTTTCCCCATAAATAGACAAAAAGAAAAACTAGAAAAACTCACATGACCCTACATGAAATCCACATCACACATTTTATTATCTTTCAATAATTGGTTTGACAATTTAATTCTCAAAATATTACACCAATTAATCATCCACTTAAAAAATGAGAGAGGCTATGGGTACCCTCATATACATAGACCGCAGTGTGGTGTTCATTTTGAGATCTTATGCAAATGATCCAAGTTGTGCATTAGTTTCAAAACGGTTTTTTTGAGTTATCATGAAAAAAATCAGCTCAATTGAGTAACTGTAAATGCTTAATCCAAATAGTCTAAATTTCCTTCAGAATTAACAATTGAATGATTGAATTAAACATTTACATTTATCCGATTGAACTGATTTTCTCAAGGCTACTCGAAAAACTATTTTAAAATTAATGAACAGCTTGGATCATGTGTGTGGAATCCTGAAGTGAGCCTCACGCTGAGATCTGTGCACAATATGCGCATATGGGTCCCTACCCAATACCCATAGCCTTCCTATTTAAAAATCTCTCTATTCTAACATCTTTCATATTTATGGCCCGCTAGTGGACGGTGATATTATTCTCTGCCAGGATTAGTGAAGGTGCGCGCAAACTATCTCGGACACCTAGCTATAAAAAAAAAGAAAAAAAAATTCTTCCATGATTAATGTCCTTAAGATTTTTATGTTTCTTACATATGTTTTAGAGCACGTGGATAGGGAGGAATTGTCACTTAAGGAAAGTAGCTTTGTGGTTTTTATGAATAAATTTTTTCCAAAATGATTTAGCCAAAAAAAGAAAAAGAAGAAGAAGAAAGGGCTCATTTTGGAGGCAAATTTAATGGATTTAACAAGTAGGTTTATAGCAAGTGGTGTCTAGTTCATGCGGTAGAGCTCTTGGACGCCCCACACTGTATCCCGAGATCGAGTCTCATTTCCCCCTCCCTCCATGTAATAAATTAGGAAGGACGAATAACCCAAAAAAAAAAGAGTAGGTTTATGGAACGTCGTGACTAGTGATAACAAACTTAATTGTGGCAGTAGTGATTAACAATATTAGTAACTAAATGATGTTAAAATACAGGTGTAATATTTTAGACTACATGACTTCAATTCTTTTATTTTTTTATTTTTTTGGGTAAAGATGACTTCATCAATTCTTATTCCTATCCATCTTTCTCTGGAATTTTAAAAAGTAGGCGCATCTCCATCAATCTCTTTAGCATTGGTGGGCCCAACTTGGCTGACTTAATAGACATCCTTTTTATTATTATCACTAGCGAATAATCCGTGCCTGAAGGCAGTCCACCGAACAACATTTGATCATACTAAAATCTAAACCAACCATTGAATTGTACCCACCTCTAATTCACCTAATTATTCATGTATGACAATCAGCCTTTAAGATGAAAAAAATAGACGGCAAAATCCGAGTAATTTTGGTTGTTACGAGATTGAAGCTTTCCTTTTCAATTGTGGTTGTTACGTTTGTATTCCCAAATCAGTAATCATGAGTATAAGAGAGGGGGGAGGGGGGGGGCAACGTTTTTGGGTTTCCAAGTATGGGTGACAATTTAGGCGGCAAAATCTGAGTAAGAAAATGCATTTTAGCCATAGATTAGAAGCTTAATCGATCTAAACCTTTAAGGGATGGTGTGAAAATCAATCTCGACCATTCATTGAATCCAATGACTGAAAATATAAAGAATTCAAAAAACTTAGCTATTTTATAATATAGATAGAGCCATACTTGCAAGATCTATCCAAGTATGGCTGACTATTTATTTTTGTTTATTTTGACACAAAATTAGCAAATGAGATTTTTTTTGATATATCATAGATCTTGCGGAAAAATTGTTTATTTTTGTTTATTTTGACACAAAATTAGCAAATGAGATTTTTTTTTGAATAAAGACCTAAAAAAAAAAAGGCCAATTGTTTTATTAAGCCAAATTAGGCTAGATCACTATAAGCTAAAGAGAAAATACTTTACAAACTAATAATCTTACAAAAAAAAAAAAAGTCTTGTTAATGGTTCATCTTCGGAGTAATCTAAAAAGTGATTAACAAATAGGTTTTGGGACGTCATGACTCGTGATAACAAGCTTAATTGTGGCAATAGCCACTTAAAACAATCCCAAAAAAATTTCGTCAGAGCAATTGACAGTTTAATTAACAAAATATATTACTAACTAATAATCAATGTTGAATTAGCCGATAAAAAAAAAAAAATCAATGCTAAAATACCGCGGTATTTTAGTCTTGTTGACTTTAATTCTTCTTCTTATCCTTCGTTGTCCTCTTTCGGCTCAAGAATTTAAAAAGTAGAGCTTCTCCATCAAACTCTTTATTAGTTTTATTAACATATAGTAGTACGAATTCGTTACCTAACTTGTTTTTTTATAACGCACCCATCGGACTCACTAAATCATAGCCAGTTTTAAGAGTGAGTTCATACTATATATTTTTTGTCTTCAGCCTAATGACAAAAGAGAATTTGTTTTCACTAAAAATACCATTTAATCCATTTAGTTAAGAGAAATGACTTGTTTTAATTAGTGAATTTTTTTTACAGTATTAAAATACTGAAAAAATACTGCTTAGTCAATAGTGAAAACTCTCAGCCTTTCGTGTTTGAAGCTAGAACGTATTTTTTTCCGATGGTGAAGAGCTTAGAGCATCATTTCCATCGCATCGGGGGTAGGAACGTCCCAAACGGTGGTATACTCAAATATTGACAAATCACATTTTGAGTAGTTATTTAATGGGTTTCTAAGTTTGAGTATCTACCATTCTACAATGGTTCATTTTTGTTCATAATCAAAAGAAGGGGAAAAGTTGATAGTTTTGAGTATCCAAGTTGATTATTGGGAAAAGATTGATAGTTTTGAGTATCTAAATGCCAAAAGTTGAGTATTTGGAAAAAATATTGTTAACTCTGAGTATTTATCCAAATGACATTGTGAGCCTCTTTTGTGTATCAAAATACTCATTTTTGAGTATTTTTTATCTTAAGTATACCACTAGTGATGCTCTTACAGTGTGAAAGGAGAGAGGGATAGTGAGTAACACAAAATTTAAATTCCATTTTTACAAAAAAAATAAAAAATCCCCCAAGAGTAATACAAAACTGAATAATTTCAGGGAGACCAATACAGATTTTCTATTTAATGTGTATAAAATGTAGTAGCTAACTGAGCTACCTTAGGTAGGTAAATTTTAGTAATACTTTTTTATGAATTAAACTGAAGAAGAGTTGGATCGAAAACCCAGAAAACCTGCATTTTGTTAATGTCATCTCGTTTGTTTATTTGCCTAAAGACCTCTGCTATTATAAACAAATACAGTACTCTATTAAGGCTGGATTTGTCGGCGCGTGCGGACTTTTTTCCTTTGGAACCGCGAGATCGGAAATATTGTTCGATGTACGTTCATGGGGCACTGCCACGCGATGCCTCAAAATCATTTTCCACCGGACATTGGGATGTGAGATCCAAAACAAGAGTGTAAACCCCATCGAACGTATGGTAAAAAAGGGACCTGGGGCACCACTATGTGGCTGTGCATCAGGAGCACTGAATAATTTCTCCCGAGACTGAGTTAAGATCCTCTTACTAAAATACTATTGAATTCAACTCTATTTTTAAAAGATTTTGAAGTTACCGAAAATTCAGATTTATTACCGAAAAACTCGATGACAAACTTTGGAATTCTGACTACGGTGTTTTCCACTCTTATTTAAATGATTCGTTTGCTAACTGTTTTATTGTCCCCCTTAACCCTAGTGACTTGCATGGACCTGGGGAGGTGCTGTGCAGCGGCTTTCGGCGCCGCGCTGGCGTTGTTTCGACGATCCGAGACGTCCACCGCGTAGAGCTCGTCAAACACTACAACTCTTTAGAAAATCAACGTAATCGGATATTGTTAAGTACCTTATCGGAACGTATATAACTTGAAAAAAATTGGAACACACATAACTTGAAACACTGGATGAAAACTATTAAACCCATATTTTTCAAGTTATCGGAATGTATATAACTTGAAAAAAAAATTGAAGCACAAGGCTGCGCAGCACCTCCCCAGATCTGACTTGCATAATGTTTCATAAGTTTATTCCAAAATAGTTTGGATGGTCAAGAGCTCCAAGTCGTGCAACTTGCGCTATAGAAGATGTGGCTCTTTAGTCTTTAGGCTGAGTTTTCCGTTAGATTTTATGGAAAATTTCATAAAATTAAACACTTGATAAAATCACTCTCTTTTCCATTAGATAAAATCCAAAAGTGATTAAATTACCACCCAATGCATCATTTATTATTTTGCCATTTCTTTTCTGTAAGGGGCCCCACCATATATGAGTAATGATTGTACTTTTTTTAAAACTTTTTTTGGGCAGGGGCAAAATAGTAATTATGCCTTTTGTCCTTGTGCCATGTATAGTGCAGTCTCATTTTATCCCTGCCTCATTTTATCAAATGAGCTTGGAAGGACAGATTTAATCTTTTGAAAAACTGAGCCTTAGTCGTTTTCGAAAGCCGTTGAAGATCTGGAGTCTATGCTTATGGACTGACTACTACCCCTGATCACCCTCCATTCAAAGACCATATTTGGTCACCAGACGGCAGACGACTTCAACAAAAAAGGTTGGCATTTATGCTGATAATTAACATAGATGAAAAGGTACGAATAAAACTAGGGATACACTATGTGGTGCACACCAAATGTACATGCACGTTGTATAGAGCCCATCTCGGAGGTTCCTCGAATAACATGATATCTCACATCGGGTAAATCCTTAACCCTTCCCTCCTAAAAAAATTAGCTCGATCGAATATCGTTATAGGCTTGATCAGTTCTTTAGAGTCAATTTTCTGACAGGAAATTGAGCGAAGAATCGATCAAACTCTTATCGATATCCGACTGTGCTGATTTTTTATAGGGATACATAAAATATATTTTTAATAAATTGAACGGCTCCGATCGTTTGTGTGAAACCCGAGATGAATATCACACAACGCGGTGTGCGTGTACCCATGGCAAGTTTCACCCTCTATAAATTTCAAGTATCTAAAGAAAGAGGGGGGGAAAAGAATTACAGTACATGTGGATGAAAATGAGGGTACAATTATCACAAACGTACAGCCATAAGGGGTCCAGGTAACTGAGCATGTCTATGAAAATGACAAAGACCTTTTTCAGTAAGTGGAGCCCTGCGCTGCGGTGGCGGAACTAGGTTCCAAACTTCCAGTTATTGCCAGGTTTTGTTGACAACCCGTGAAAATTCCACTAATGCGTCGTACGAATTTTTGTGAATGAACGAATGGTTCAACGCCATCGCAATAGATAGGATGTTTTTCGGGGAAACGGAATCCTGGTATGCGGCATTCGAGCTGTCGAATGTATTTTCAGTGGTCTTTTGATTTCATTTCGACACTTTGCAAATCCATCAACTGTTCGGATGCGCACACCAGCACTCACAGGTCTGTTTTTCTGATTGAAAACAAAAACAAAAACAAAAACAAAAACAAAAATATCGAGCAGAAGACGTCTCATGATTGTGCATATTTGTCGTAAAAAAATTAAACAAAAAATTAAATTCATAAGAAAATTGTAGGAGTAATAATCTGGATTGTATGTCAACGGATAGGGCTGTACACGGATCGGTTCGGTTCTCAATCCGATCCGCTCGGGGCGGATTGTCGTTTTGTGCATTTGCAACCCGTCCGTAAGTGATATACGGATGGGTTGGTTCGGTTGTGGATTGAGCGGATTTGACGGATCAAAGAAGGATTTGAGCGGATCTCCGAACCTCATCCGCCAAAATAAAAATATTAGGATCCACATCCATCCGTAACCTACCTCAGGTGAGTTCACGGATGGTTCAATTTGAACGGATTAGACGGATTGGGTGATCCGCTTTGCAACCCTACCAACAGATGTCTTATCGTAAGCTAAAAATGTTTCTGGATCATAAGAGGTTAATCTGAAATTCCACCACTTTGCTTTATAAATCTCTCTCTCTTTCTTTACGTTCTCAAGTTGAGAATCTCAACCCTTCTTTCACTTTTACTTTACTTTACTTGCCCATTTATCACTTTATTTGCTTTTGCTCAGCTAATTCATAATAAGAGTAGTACTTTATTTAGGACTGTTTGAATGGATAAGCTGCTTTTGGTAAGGGATTTTTCTACCAAACTGTAAATACTGCTAACGTTTAGATAAAGAGTTAGGTAAATTTAAACCGTTAGATTAAAACTACCCACAAAAACTATGACTATAAAATTTGGTAAGTGTACCGATATATCGTGCTAAGTAATCCCAATTTTTATGTCAAGTAAAATTGAATACAATTTTCTCGGGAAAAGCACAAAACCATCTCGATTTTAACAAATCCATCTCATTTTTTGTAAATGGTTTTTATCTAACGATTTAAATTTACCTAACTCTTAATTTAAAGGTTCATATTTAATGGGGCCATCATAACCCCAAAACCACCCGGGGGCACGGTAGTCAGACACTTGGGCTAATGGAGTTTTTGACTTCACCAAAAGCAAAGGAGATTGGAGCAGAGAGCAGAAGCTGTCTTTTTTTTTTTTGTTTTTTTGTTTTGTTGTCTGCAGGTGTCGATGGCGAAAACAATAATTACATCTCATGATACGAATTAGACTTGCAATAGTTCCAGCAAGGGGTGTAAACGAGCCGAACTTGGCTAATTTACTTAACAAGACTCTTTAAACAAACTGAGCGTATACAAACTATCCGAGCTTTTGCGAGCCATGCCGAACCAAATTTTTGAGCGTTGAGCTCTGCTCAAATAGTAAACGAGCCTAAAACTTGAACTCGAGCTTGGCTCGATTAATAAACGAGGCAAGGGTGAGCCTTAATGAGCCGAGCCACGAGTTTCTCGCGAGTAGCTCGAATCGTTTGCAGCCCTCTGCTAGTGACAGACACAGTGCACAAACCGTCAAACCAGGTAGGAGGTCCACACACTCACAATGAGTCGCGATAGCTGATATAATACGGCACTTATATGGGAAACGTTGAAAAATATTGCACCATCTTCAAGATGCTAAATATCAAGAAAAATCATCTGAGAACATTTTAGCGCCGTAAGATAAAATACCATCTATACTGGAACTCTAACAAATCAACAGTCTTGGTCATTGCTAACAACGACGTATCCTCATCAAGTTTGCTGTCAGAGACAATTGTTATCGTTTCACATTGAAGGATAGCAAAAAGGTCAATGAAGATGTGAGCCGGTGAGGAGCAGTCCACTGCTTGACGCGATCTTGAATCCAAAATCAAACAAATGGGACATTGGGCTAGACCCAACCAAGAAATACAACAGCAGCAGAATTAGAATCAATTTAGCCGATTTGCCAACCTGGAATTTCTCCTAGAAACGATCTCGGCGGCCCAACTCTTTCCTATCTCAGTTTGGAATTTTCCTGCATAACGAGGGAAAAACACTTAACATAATGAACACGAGGGAAGGGAGGTAAACCTAGAATAAATCAGCAGTATTTGACAGTAATGAAGAAATTATTAAGTTTACCTGCTGTCGAAAGGAAAAACTCATCCAGCACTCTCCCATGTTCTGCCCCCTCGTCATCAAAGGAAATGATAGAATTCAGATAGTTTCGCGGGCAGTATATTCAAAATCAAATCCTCAATAGGCCAGAAGGCAGCAAAAAAAAAAAAGTGCCTAAACACTAATTACTGAAAAAAAAAAAAAAGAACTAGCTCCAGTTGACTTATTTGGATATAAGGAGGATTTGGTCAAACATTTTCTACATTAGAAGATACATAGTCGCAGATAGAATACCATTAGTAACAGTAAAAAATGCCATCAGTAACGGTAAACCAGATTTCGAACAACAGAATTTCTCTTTAAAATGCACCTGATACAAGTTTCACCCCCACAAAAAGCCTATACAAAAGACACCAACTTTATACTCCAAATAGGCTCAGGCTGTACAGTATAATTGCAAACATCCAAAACAAATACCGGGACTGAGTATTCAACCATGTCTATGCTATTCTCTCTAACGTACACCATTGATAAATGTAAAACATATTGTGACACAAGCGTTTTGAAGTTTTAGTCATATGATTTGGTCAATTCCTACGAAGAAATTTTCGAGAGCAGACAACCGAATTGAGGATCTTCCCTAACCAGGTGTATCATGCCAAGAAGTTGAGACCCACAAGGAAAAAATAATGTAAGCATTGCCTTCCCAGTCCCAAGACCATATGGACTTCCGTGAATATCGTAGAAAGGCTGAGTTGAGTCTGACAAGCAAGTTAGAAATATTACCTTCGTAGAAAAATCAATCAAGATAAAGATATTTTGAAGATGTAAAACAATCGAAACTCAACTATTTGCCAAGTACATGACTATTAAATAAAAAAGTGAAAAGAAATTAAGATTAAGACAAAAATTAAGCAGTTGGATTTGAAGGCTTCAAGCTTTCCCTAATAATTTCAACTGTCAAGTCACATCAGGTCACATAAAATCTGGACAAACGTGTTAAAAGAAATCGAATTGGCCAATTTTTAAGAGTTTTGACAATCATATTGTCAAAAAATGAACGTAGAATACACATATGCGAACATCATAAATTGACTGAACAAATGTACGTGACTTAACCATTTGCAAGACAAAAAACTTACCCATCTCATATTCCAATGCTTGCAGTATCATTTCAACCTGGAGAAGAATGACAATTGTTTAGAGAAACTGCAAAAAGCTTTGGGATTGGCTTAAGACTGATTGTGTACACACAAGTATACACAGGCATAAACATAGACATGGACATAGACACGAAACCCGAAACACAGTAATTAGTGGTCAAAATGACAACGGGCAGTGCTAGCTTACAGAAAAAGGTAAATTCCAAATATCCATATTTGCTAACAATCGCAATTCCATCTGTGAGAATTGATTTCCAAGTAAAACAGATAGTAACTATCTATCTCCTCGAATCTCGAAACGCTGTCAAAGCCTGCAAAGCAGACCCTAGTACACATGCATTACGGATCAGTCACCAAATAATTCAAGTTTTAAATGATCCCACCGGTACATCTAAAAAACACCCTGCTGGATTAGCAAATTGCCCCCAAAGCTTAAGCCATTAGAAAATGAGCCCAATAACGTATATCAAGCCATCCAACACTCTCCTTCACGTGCAGAGAAGAATAATGCAAATGGGGAACAAATGCGACAAAGAAACTAGAACCCAAGACCTCTCAGAGACCAAACCTCTGACATCATGTAGGATGACCAATGGCCCCAAATGCTTAAGTTGTTTGGAAATGGGCCGCAACCTATATCTACTGATCAAACACCCATGATTGCTCACACGGAGAACGGATGGGACACCAGGTTATAAGATATCTCTGCTAACTGCTTTTTGTGATATAACTCATAAGATATCTCCACTAACTGCTGGAATCCAACTTAGAAATAAAAAGTTTGAAAGAAACTGACTATCAATAGAGATTCAGCAACTGTTGAATGTAACTGGTGTAGAACATCAGGACAAAATACTAAAATAAATGCAATACACATGATTGAGTGTTTGCAAAGCCTATTTCATATGGCCAAATGTTTTGATGGACACACGACATTAATCCAACCCAAAAATGTGGTGCCCTGCTGTTCTTTCCATCAACCGTCAAGGGGATGTTTGTTGCTACTTACTTTGTCAAAATCCTTCACAAGATTTGCCTCGACTGAAGAATTATTCTCATACTCCGCCCACAGTTCTTTGATCTCTTCAGCTGCAAAATAGCAAGCATAGGGGTTAATTTAAGGGCGATGAAATAAGCATGCGAGCAATTCAAGATGGCAAGGGAGATAGTACCCCTCAGCCCTCCACCGAGAACTGCACACATTTCATTTAAAGCTGCCTGCTCTCTTCTGCTCTTTTCTTCTTTAGGCACACCATCAGATGGAGTTATATCTCCAACAATTGCTACAAAAGTCAATCATGCATCTTAAGCTCCAAACTCCATAACAGACATAGGTAACTTTTCCAAATTAAGATACCAAGGCAGGCCCTAACAGATAAAAGTGGAGCAGTAAGATTTTTAAAACTTTAGACACCCTTCCAGTTCATAGGATTGCGTATTGATCTTCAGTGTGTGCAGGGGATAACAGAAAAAGGTGAAGCCTAGACTTGGGGAAGAAATAAAAAAATAATCCTCTGTCAGATGTTTTCCTATAAAACTAGCACTGTTCTCGCAGGTCCTTATTGGATCACTCTTAAAAGAGATGACTGCATCACATTTCAAAGTTAGAAAAACATTTAGATCCTTAGCAGTTGAAACAGTTATAGAACTCCTCAATTTTAAATGCAGTACATATGAGCCTCTAGCGAACTGCAGGTTAAATCAAGTAACATTGATACTAGACTTGAATTGATGGTCGTCTCAACCGAAATCAAACAGTAGAACAACATTGTAGCTGAAATACAATGTAATCCTAAAGCCTCATGATGTGAAAACTGATTTTAAATGGTAAAACTGACATGTTATGGCAAATCCATCCTCGATACTGGCTGAACTTTATCTCATGAAGGTCAAGCATCAACCGAAAAATCAAGATGCAAACAAAGGAGATACTGCTTGCACAATTAAAAACCTCCAACAACATCAACCCACTCTAGATACCTCCTTAAGTCTCGACTTAGTAAACAAAAGTTGAGAGAAAATACCCAAACCATATCCCTTAGATCTCTTGAAAGAACAAAAATTCGATTTTCATCATAGGGATTAGTCTATCCAACTTCACCTTAACAAAATCAGTCTTGGAAGATGACAATTTTCAAATATTAGATAAGAAAAACAACGTAAAATATAAAGATTCAAAGAGATACCTTCTGCTATATCATGCACAATTGCGATCTTGATACATCTGTTTAAATTAAAAACAAGACAAAATTTCGTTAACTGACTTGGAACACACATCAATAAACAATAGTAGTTTTCTTTCCAAGTGATGATGTATCAAGCTACTTAGGTCTTAGGGTAAACGTACCTACAATATCAACACTCGAAAAAGGAGGAGAGAAGAATTGTTTGGTCCGGGAAAGGTAGTTTTTTGGTTATCACATCCGGGAAAGGTAGATCAATCTCTGCTCTTAGTACTACAAGGCTTCAAAGGGCAATAAAAATAGATATGACTAACGATTCAAATATTTCCCATTACAAATGACTTTCAATAAAGCATGTTTGTTTTCTCAAAACACAATAATAATGAAGCAAGTTCGTTCACTACTATTAACACAGAAAAAGCCTAAGATAAGAGTAAGGTGTAGCAAAAACTATTTCAATTATCACATCACGGAGAAATATATAAAATGTCCTGGTAAAGTAGAAAAAAGGAGAATACGTCCTTGTTAATTTGAACAAAGCTAACCTTTCCCTGTTCACACCAGGAAGGTCACCGACAATCAAAGCCATCAACGACATACGGTACATGTGATCAGCAATAGACTCGGGACCTTTTATCCCATGATTGATCCATCCTTTACGCTTTGTGGTCTACAAAATATGAGAGAGAGAGAGCCGATCAAAAAATATATATATATGTGAGAGAGAGAGAGAGATCATAACAAAATTACCATATCTAAATGCAATTCACAAACAAGAAAATGAATCCTACCATAATAACATTGAAGACTTCAACCATGAAATGAAATAGAAGAAAATGACCCAGAAAAGAAACAACCACACGGGACTTGACTTAAATAATAAAGTTAGTCCTCCCTCTAATAGGTTAAGCTTTTAGATGAGTTGATGGTTAACAATGAAATCAGATTAGGTAATAGATCCTGTGTTCAAACCTCACCACGTACCTAATAATTATATACTTGCACGTGTTTAGCCTACTTGTAGAGGAAAGCTTGGCTACACGTGAGGGGGCATGCTAAAGAATATAAATAATAAAAATTACCCCTCCCTCTAATAGCATAAGCTTTTATATGAGTTGGTGGTTAACCGTGAGAGCCCACCTTGGGGCCATTGTCAATCCCACATCGGAAGGATGTGGGAAGTGTAATTGGCATATAAGGTTTCGCCACCAGATACTGTATAACTCGAGGTTAATCTTTTGAGCCACGTGGTTAGGCTAAGGGATAGCAGGTCAGCTGGGGCGGGTCGTTAAAGGCGAAACGCAACACATGCTACAAATTATGCGACAAAGGCCAGAATTCCAATCCATTCATACTAGCATTTACACCATTGAGGTCAATTCCCACGCCACTTATTCTTAATCATGCCACTAGCATAATAATTCATTACGCCACTAAGGCAACATTATAATGTCACTAAGGCAATATTGTTTATCCCACCACTAAGGCCATATTATTCACGCCACTAAGGCCATATTATTCACGCACTGAGGCTATATACCACGCCACAAAGGCTATATAAGAAACAGGCTCCAAGCCAACCAAGTTAGCATAACTAACAACAACTTAACACATTACCATAGCCTTCTACAATTATACTCGTCGTCTCATCTTGTCCCAACTTAGTACAACATATCAATCCACATAATGAATTTTTTCAAAATAATAAATGTTCCATTTTAATCTGATGCCTTTTTCCATACTCAAACTTCATCTCTTTTTCTTTTCCGTAATTAGTCAAACTCCAAACACCTCTATCCAAATTCCACCATTAATAGACCATTAGTCTAGCATCAAAATCCTTGTAAAATAACCTCAGAATCAGATTCAGCACATCCAAAACCATAAGAAAAAGAATCACATGATAAAAAATGCACCCAATTGGACTAATTACAACTAAGGTATCACATACTTATGGACTCAACCACACACAATAAACTGCTTATTTGAGCAGCAATGAGAAATCACAGTTCTATGTTCCACGTTGCTTAGAACAAACCCTGATTTCTTCCATAATTCTAACCGACAATTTCCTTCCTACCACAACCCATGATTTTAATTTCCACCTATAAACCAATTTAACCACACATGCTAGTCATCAAGATTTCCTCTACAAAAGGACATGCACCAACTTGTTCCCATCCAAAAGAAGAGAACTCGATAATAAAGAAAGGAACCAGTTAAAATTATAACAATTCAAAAAGCTATGTATGCACGCACATGCTTTACAGTTCTTACCCAAATCGAAAACCCGTCAAGATTCAATTGATCTTAACTTACGAAATTAGCGAACATAAAAGAGAATCGGAAATTACTCACTGAAATTAGAAGGTTTTCTTCTTCTTGCTCCTTTTTTTTTAATCCCTGCTTAGAACATGGGTAACCTTACTAATTATTATCACTATCTCCTTCTAATAGGATATGATATTAACTGGGCTAATTCCAAGGACAAATGTGCATGAGTTACAGAATCCTAAAAATTAATTTACCCACCAGAATTAGGCAATAAAACTCCATGCTTCCGTTGCACTTTTTTAATCGTTCACTTGATCCCATGTAAGACCTACCGCCTACACTCTGATACCAATTTGTAACACCCTGAATTCAATTCACAACCTTACTAGTACCCAACCAAAATACTAAATCGAATGATTTACACCACAAATTCAATCTAAACAAACATAAAATTATTCAAATAGCCATTCCCACTTCCTTCCATACTTACATAATTTCCCGTATATGTTTATACCTTTCACTTGTGTTACTTTCTTCCCTTTGTGTAGCACACCTCAAACCTTAGCTGAGTAACCCTTTGGAATTCACGATTCTCTCCCTTTGCTCTTATTTTGTACTTTCCCCTCTCTCCCTACTGCTCTCCCTCCCCTCCAAAAACTACTGCAACCTTTCTCCTATTTCCTATATGTATGCCAAAGCCAAAAGAGACAAAACCCTCAGACACCAATGTACAACACACAAATTTCAATTCTTATAAGCCTTCCACGTTTACTTCTTATATCTCTACCCAGTTTCGAACATATCAATCCACCTCACAAGTCAGACTCAAGTCCTCCAAATGTGTTTTTATACATAAAGACAACACAAAATTTAAATAATATTTATAAGCCTCCAATTTATTAACAGTACTAAACAAAACCACTGATACAGAGTATTACATTATTCCTTCCTTTAAAAATTACGTCCCCGAAATGTATTACTGGAAATAATATGATTCACGTTTGTGCTCTCACTTTCAACTCTACCCAAATTTGTATTCCAACAAAGCATCAACATTACCAAGTAAAATGCACTTTTGTTATACCCCTCATATTTGCCACACAAGTTATGCCACAAAGCCAACGACACAGAAGCATAGATTCAAAGCCGCACAACGCTACAAGGCAACGCCAACAAAGCTTAAATTAAAGCCGCACAGTGGCGCCAAGGCATAAATTGAATGTAACAATCAAAATTTATATCTGCCACATCGGCAACTGGGGGGTAGGTTGTTACAGGTGATATCAGAGCTTACACCAACCGGAAGTATGAGGTGGGTCCCGTAAGGAGACGTGATTGGGTGGGCCCGACAAGGGAGGAGCTTGAGGTGATTGTTGTGCTTGGGCGAGTCCCACATGAGACGAGCTTGAGGAAGCTTGATGTGCTTGGGCGGCTACTTATCTCACATCGCTTGGTGGGTGGAATTGATCGGCCATGAGGCGCAACGAGGACATTGCGATCCTAAGGGGTATTGTCAACCCCACATAGGAAGGATGTGGGAAGTGTAATTGGCATATAAGGTTTTGCCACTAGCTACTGTATAACTCGAGGTTAACCTTTTGAGCCATGTGGTTAGGCTAAGGGTTAGCAGGTTAGCTGGGGCGGGTCGTTACATTAACAATCTAATAACTTCCTATTTCGAAAACTTCATGGTATAAAGGTTAAGTCTTCCAATTCAACTTCATGATCAAGGCTCTCATTACATAATACTATGAAGCAATCAAAAGCCATATCTGTACGATTCCTATAATCCTCTACCCCGGGTTGAACTTATTGTTCAATGTCCTAGCACGTCTTGACTACAAACACAAAAGCAACCAAAAATCAAATATTACATTGTATCACACAAACCCAATTTCATTCCTCAAATTTCGTAGTACTGGGAATCACTTCCTCCCACAATCACAGTCACTCGCTTGACAGGTGGAAGAACGCTACCCACACTCATTCAAAGAGCGGGTTATTTCTAACTCAGCCCTTTTGGATTGAGGGATTTGATAAGAAAAAAAAAACATAGAAAGGATAATAGTTTCTTGCCAAATCACTCCTTTGGATTGAGTACTTTAGTGGGAAATGAAGAGAAAAAAACTTGTATTCCTTTTTATTGGCTCCATCCCATTTCTCACCAGAATGATATCTTTTGGTTAGAAAGGCTCCCCTTTCTTTTATCACAATCACACCCGTTCTCACAATCTAAAGGAACTGTAAAGCAATGGACCTCCTATTTTAACCAATCACAAATGAAGTCAATCCAATGTTCACCCTAGGTAACAAAACACAAAAAATCTCTCAATTAGAACAAATGTCCAATCTCCCATAAACAATCCGCCATAAAAAACGAGCAACGTATACACTCAATCATTGAAAAATCAAATTTATAGATCAGGCATGCAAAATCAACACCAATAAGTTCAATATAAACAAACCTTGAGGCGATGGCACAAGGTGAGGAAATCAATGGCCGAAGACGACGACGAAGCTTCTGTACAATCGGAATGGGCCACCGACTTGGGTCGAGACCCGGATTCGAACCCATCAACGCTCGAGGCCCGTTCGGACCCACTATGGGCACGAACCGAGACGAGCCTGGGGCTCAGAGGGTCGTTGATGAAGGGCAGGTTAAGTGAGGTTTGGTGGAACCGGTGAGGGAGAGAGCGGTTGAGTGGGAGGGAAGAGTTGGAAGAGAGGGAGAGAGAAGAGGTCTTTGCTGCCATTGCTAGAGAGAGAGAGAGAGAGAGAGAGAGAGAGACAGTTGTTGGCTTTATTTCCTAATAATTCTGGTTTGGGATCTGTTGTTTGCTTGTTTCTGCTACATAATGAGAATGATTTACGGGGCCGAAATTGTTGGACGCGACGCGAATTTTGGTCCTAGGAAGGGAAAATTGTTGGACGTCCAAAACACGGATGATGGTCGGATGAGTTGACGGGCACCACCTGGCCTTGTTATTTGGTGTCCACTTGCCATTGAAATATTTATGGGAGGGAAAAAAAGGGGTCTCTTGTTGGCGCGATGCAAGTTTTGGTCATACGAGAGAAAAATTAGTGGACCTCCAAAACAAGATGACGGTCTAAATGAGCCGATACGCACTACGTGACCTTATTACTTGGTGTCCACCCACTGAAATATTTCTCGGAGGGGAGAAAAAGGGGTCTCTTTTCTTCCCTCTTTTTTTTTTGATCAGATTCTTCCCTCTTTTCTTGGTCAAGTGTTTTTCTTCTTCTTCTTTTTTTTGTGCAATAATTGGTCAATGGTTATTCTTCATTTATTCTAGTCAGTGGATCTAGTATTTCTGAAAATCTTAGAAGTTGCTTCAGTTAAAATAGGAAAAAATAGGCCATACAGATGGATTATCTTAAGGGTGAGTTTTTCAAATGGCAAAATCAGCTAAAATTACAATTGATTTTATCAAACTAGGAAGATTTTGTTAAAATTACAGATTTTATCTCTCACAAAAGTCTTTGATTTTAGCAGAAATCTTTAATTTTAGCAAAAGACTTTGTCATTTGATAAGTCATTTGATAAAATCAATTGGTGTGATTTTATATTTTATCATTTGAAAAAATCACCCTCAATAATAATATTGTCAAGGAGTGCTGTTTCAGCATTATATAAAGAAAAAGACTTTTTTTGTGTCTATGTCGGGGCCTAAGCCATTACTTTTTTGTGTACCATTTTTGTCTCATTTTATTTGCCCTGTACGGACAACACAATTGCAACTCTTTATATATAAATACAATTAATACATGTCTTTCTAAAAGATTTTGTTATATTTTCAATATTGTCCTGAATTCTCTGTAAAACAACTATTTTTTATAGTTATTTAGAGAGTTAGTTTGTAGAAAATTACACATTTTCCTATGACTTTTAAAGGAGTAGAATTTTTTTGGGGATATTCTAAAATAAAATAGAAAGCAAACATAATGTGACGGAAGGAACATTTTTAACTTCACCAAATAGCTATGGAGACTTAACTACAGCTGTTAAACGAGTGAAAACTAGTAATTATAAATAGAATTAAGCTCATTATTTGGTAGTTACTCTTCCATCCAGTTTTGTAATTTGTTCTCTTTTTTACTTCTTAATGTTTTACATTGTTTGTCTATTTTTAAAAGACCAATAACAAAGGCCTGTGAAAATACCATTCATCGTGATTTCTTTTATTTGAAGTGGCAAGAGCAATTTAAAATTAAAATAAAGTTTTAAATTGTTGAAATCTATTCTTGGTTCACTTTGTTGTGATAGGAAAAGTTCATTTTATTTGTTGAAAAACTGGATTAGGAAAAAAATGAAATTAATTGAACATCGACCCAACCAACGATTGTACAAATTCATCAAAGTTTTCAAGTGGCGTGGAGTGCTGTCGGTGCCTCCCTTATACTCACATGCACTTGGGCAGGGTTCGATTTCCGTAAGCACCCATCCCCCCAAGTCCCCTAGGATAGAGTAGATTAGGATTAACGAATGACAAAAAAAAAAAAATATAATCAAAGTATCAATCAATTTTCTTATTGCTCATAGAGCTCCCAGCAAAACCGCTACTTCGATTCAGGTGCGTTTCCAAGCTTTGGCGTTCCATAATCGACAACCAATTTTTCATTACCTCTCACCACAATCGATCTCGTACTCGACCGGGTGGGACCACTATTCTCGTGCAACAAAAGCCTAGTAGCAGGAGTAACTTGTGCAATTTTTTTATCAATTGAGCCAGAAGGTGGTCCAGCTTTTAAATTCCAATCAATGACGCACGCCTGTTCATACCGGTTTTTTCAATCTGTGAACGGCTTGGTCTGTTTGGGTAACATCGTTTGGAACCCAACAACACGAGAAACCATAACTCTTCCTCCCGTACCTGTCGCTTTCGCTGTTCTAGCAGGTGATCCTTCCGTGGACATGAGTTTTTATACGTATTCGTTTTTAGGGTTTACTCCTTCCACCAAGGAATACAAAGTATTGCGCATACGGCGAGTAAATATTCACAAGGCTTGCCTAATAAATAAGGTAGCTCAGTGCTACGTTTTGACTCTTTGCACTAATCGTTGGAGAAAGATTGATCCTTTCCCAGAAAAGCTAAACGAATTCAATGTCGAAAGGGCTTGTTTTGTTAAGGGAAATATATATTGTTGGGATCCAAATTGTGGGCTTGTTGCATTTGATGTTGCAAATGAGAATTTCAAATGCATTTCCCTGCCTGATGGTACAATGCAAGTGCAATTCATAATACCAGTGGAAGATAGTCTTGCTTTGATAGATGAGAAGAAAGTCAAGAACATTTGGATGTCAGATGATGCTAGACATTGGAAACACGACACGATCCCGATCCCGATCCTGATCATCATTCCAGATAAGTACAAAGCAAAAAAACCCGGTCAACGTACTATTTATCGGTATTTGTCTACATTTTTCGGGAGTATTCATACCGGCGACATTTTAGTGCGATGGGTACACAATGATTGTGAGAAATTATTCTATTACAACCTTGAAAAAAGAAGTTTGAAGAGCGTTCGTTCCAATGGCCTCGGGACAATAGTACTTGGTACCTCTTTCACTAAACATGTCGAGTGCTTGTTCAAGTTGAAGTAAAAATCAGTAGCAACATTTCAGTTTTTTGTCAATTTAAGAGTCATATTGAATAATTTCCATAGTTTTAGTTTGAAGGCATGCATGTTGGGAGGTTTATGGTAGCAAGAAAATTTGATTGTAATAAGTGGGTAGTGAGTCTAGTGACCCTTTCCTTTATCTCCATAAATCTTAATACTGAAATGAATCATAAAGTCGTTTTATTGGTATGTAACAATGCTAGCAGACTTTGGTTATGCATTGGGATAATACTTTTACTTTAGTTTTTTTCTTCTTTAAATTCTGTGCTTGTTTGCAGACTATGTAATTCGATCGAATTAATAGTGAGTGAATTATGGTTGGTTGTGATATTCCCGTGTGGGCGGTTTCAACGATAAAAATTCCGGCAATTTGTTTTTCTTGTGCAGCCTGTGTGGAGTTTGATTGTGCAGCATTGATCAATTTTCTTGCTTGCTTATGGGACGATTGCATCTGGAGTATTTTTGCATGGGCTTGATTGCAAATTTTCCTTTCGTTAGGGTGTAAGCCTAGTGTTAATTCTTGTACCCATTGTCTAGCACATACAGTGAAGGCAGGGTTATTGCTCTTGTACCCTGTTGTGTTACCTTTTATCTTACCTCTGTTATTTGGTCCAAATGTACTGTTCTGGTTTTGTTGAATATAATCGGGTTTTTTAAAAAAAATTGGTACCAATGGAACTTTGATTAACTGAATTTAGGTGGCCTAGATGCAGTTTTTTTTGATAGGCAAAAGAAATTATTAATCGTAGTAAAATGGAACAATTACAATGATTAAAATGATAACAAGAAAAACGGCATCACAATCTAAATCATACATCCCAACTATGTTTGCACCAATGACTAGGATAATCATATGCCCCTCGAAACCCAAACCAAAGGAAACCAAACCGAGCCTTATTAGTTATGTCCTAATCCAAACCCAAAGAGAACAGAAAAATGCTAATCCCATCTCACGTTAACAACTGAGGCAAAATAGTCCAGACATTCAAAGGTAACAGAGAAAGCAAAAATGAGTTGGCATCTATGAAACACCGACACTTCTAGAGGTCGTTGTGTCCTACGGAGACACGGGGACACTTTGACACTCAAGGACACGTATTGGACACGCCACGTGGCGTGTCCCTTAAATTAAATTATCTTTTGGAAGGGGACACTCGGGGGACACGGTATGGACACACGTGTCCCATATATACACTCTTTGACTTTCATGATATCACTCTCTCTCCCTCCCTCTCTCGATCGTTGTATATGTGTATGTATACATATGTATGCATGTATACATATGTGTGCTGGTATATCCCTTTAATTGTGTGTGTATATCTTACATCTATATAGTATATACTAAGAAGCACGGATACGGACACAGGATACGGACATGACACAATACGGATACGCGGACACCTAATTTTTCCAAAAACTAGGACACGATACATTGTGGGATACGTTACATAATATTGAATTTACATATATACCTAAAAAATTGAGAAAAACAGAAAAATAAAATAGAAAAACTGAGACTAAAATTTTTTAGGGTTGATTGGGGTTAAACGTTGAAGGGAGAAGAAGAACAATATTTATTTGTCTGATATATGTGTTACACTTTTTACCCCTTTGACCCATAGTGTGTCCCAAACCGTATCGGTAACGTGTCGGAGGGTATCCGAGCGTGTCGGAGCGTATTGGAAAATGTGTCGGTGCGTATCGGAAAATGTGTCCAAGCGTATCGGTAAACGTATCCGACTCAAACAACAACAACAATAACAGAACTCATCTAGTCCCCAATCATTGGGGGTATGAGCGGGGGATGGTTGAGAAACAGACCTAACCTTTGGCAATATGCACAAAAATAATTAAATATTCGGATACCTATTTTCACGTATAGGACACGTATCAGGAACGTATCCGAGCGTACTGGTGTCCAATACGTCCGGGATACGGATTCGTTTACCCCGGGAGAATATCTGTGCTTCTTAGTCTATATATGTCGTAACCGTACATGTAAGTGTAAATATCTTACACATCAAAAGAAAAGTGTATATAAATATGTATATAAACTGTTGCTACATGCATTTATAGGAGCAATATATTTATATATATATAATTATTTATTTACTTTATTTTTTTGCCGTGTCCCCCGCTGTGTCCGTGTCCATTTTTTTAGAATTTCCGTTTCCGTCTCCGTGTGTCCGATTTTGAAGGGGGAGATCCTATAGGTCCTATCCCAATTTTTCTTTTGCTAGGCCCGTAGCGGTGGTCTAATTTGTGTGCTCCCACACTTTTGAGGAATAGGCGGGGTAGCTACTATACGCCACCTTTCCGTGTCGGTCCGTGCTACATAGGTTGGCACCAAATCTTCTATGACAATGCATCAATCTTAGTTGCCAACTTGATGTTTCCATTCAGAGCAACAACAGCTCAGAGTAATAGAAGCGTTCCACACCTAAATCTCAAAGCCAGGTTTTTGGCTGGGGAACCGATTTGAAAGACATATTTACTTTTCCTTCCCAGCTCATTATGTCTCCAAGGCGGATTCCATATCTTGATTCATATTTGGATAGGTATGCATATTTCTAGTTTGTCTCCATGATGAAGAACACCTCTCTCTCTCTCTCTCTCTCTCTCTCTCTCTCTCTCTCTCTCTCTCTCTCTCTGTTGTGCTTAACCTGTGGTTTTTGCTTCTTGTCTTAGTTTCTCTCGAAATTTTGATTCTGAGAGTGAAAAAAAAAAAAAAAGCAGTATTGTAGCTCGTCGATTTAGTTGTACTCTAGAGCCATATATTGGTGAATCTGCAGTGGCTAGGGTAAAAAAAATAAGATAAACAAGGGGAGATGCGCAAAGATGATCTGCAATGGCTTGCCCCTCTCTTTCTTTCCTGTATCGTCGTACTGGGCAAAAAGAAAACCACTCCGATAGCGTAAATAGAGCCTTTTGAAAGGACTATAAAGGGCTCCATCCCCCATAGGTTAGAATAGTATAGGGAGTTCTTAAGATCAAAAGAAAAGAAAGAGGAACAGGGCCAAAGTCAGAAAGTTCGCCGAAATATGGAATTAGGAGTTGCTTTCAAGGAACTAATGGTTTGTTGCAAACCCGAAATTTTTATAAAGTCATATACTTGTCTCATTTTATTTGTTTATTTTCACTAGTCGCGCCTTTAATTGGATCAGTAGTAATGCATTATTGGGATTTCAACCGTTTTTTTGAAAGTTTTCCCGATCAAAAGTAGTTGTGGTACTCACACGTCTACGATCAAATAAAAGCAACACTCTATTTTCTTTAACTTTTCTTTTTGGAATTTTTTTTCCACAATCACAAGAACACAAAAATGAAAAAAATGCAATTGGATGGATTGCCTAGATTATTGAACAAGCTCAATATAGACCTATAGAAGTCCTCTGTAATGAAATTGAGCAGCTCAACGTTCGCTTTATGGCTTTGTTTCAAGATTGTAATTGACCTGCACCTCAGTGGCTTGCGGAATGCAAATGCGAAGACATTTTGGGAAGATGATGTTCATCCTTATTATGTAATGAGACGCTATGGCGAGTTTACTGCTTCACTTATTCATCTTAATTTTGAATATGGAGACGGCCAGATTAGACATACTTCAAGTTCCACGATATATATATATATATATAAGCCCGTCCTAGAGCCATTAGGAAGGTAACGTTGTCTATTTGAGCCCACACATATTTCATTTCGGCTTGCCCAGTCAAGAAGCTTGAGTAGCCTGGGGAAGTTTTTGCTGTCCTCAATGCCTTCACGGGCATCGAATGCCTGATTTCTTTCACAGTACCAGCTCTACTCCAAGACCCAGAAAGCCTGGGATTTCGGCCCCCCAAAAATCCCAAAATTAAGGGCCCCAGTAAATTAGACCTTTATGTATGTATATATATAGTCCAACTAGTTTTTGTTTATGGGTTAGGTCAAAATAAGCCCAATATAAGATTTTGAGCCCCCTCCAAGTAGTAAAAATAATCCAACTAGTCTTGATTAAAATATTAGATGATGTAGCCCTTGTGGGAGTATGGAAAGCAGAGGAAAAAGTCAAGAACCGAACTAAACACAATAACTGAACTTTTTGTATCGCTGAACTTTTTGTAATGGTTATTTATAATGAATATTTATTTAAACAAAATTAGCTTGAAAATATATAGAGGCCTATTTTATGATTTTGCTTTCGGCTTCCGAATCTTAGAGCCGGCTCTGTTCTTTCATTTTGGCTTTCTCAGTCAAGAAGCTTGGGTAGTCTGGGGAAGTTTTCTGTGCCTTATTGCCTTTACGACATCGAAGTGCGCGATGTCTTTCATTTTGGCTTCCGCACTGAAGAAACTTGAGTACTTTGGGGAAGCTTTCGCTGCCTTTATTGCCTTCACGGCATTGAAGGGCCTGATTTTCGCTGCTCACGTTTAACCGCATTCAAGGTTAGTCACGTGTGGTTTTATTTTGGATCTATCATCGTGCAACCTTTTTGCTCTGATATCATGTAAAAAATTTATATTCAACCCAAAGCCAATTGACTGAGATCTCCCAAGCTCGATTCCAATGATTTATTCAAGAGAATGAAGACTAAATATTAGTTTAGAGTCAATCATAGCTGATTTTCAAGATTTGAGAACACGTCGGGTCACAATTTGATAGATTGCTAAGCTAATTTTATTCTATTTTGATAGATGATCAATTTTGAAAAATATATTTTGACTTTTTCTGACTATGGAATGCAAGGACGTTGATAGTTGTTTTCTTTTTTTACTTATCCGTTGAGTAAGGAATATAAAGATATTTCATGTTGAATTTTTTTCGGTTATAACTCGGCCCCCAGGACTCTTAATCCTGGCTCCGCCACTGCTTATTACCGCTAGAAAAAGAAATTTCTAAAAAAAATAATTAAATTAAATTTACAAGAAAGGTGTGCTTATTTTTTTCTTCAAATGTAAAAAAATATTATGAAATACTTGTTTCACATCAGAACGAAAGCCGGGGCATGCTGCACAGCTATGTGCTGTGCAATCCTGACCGTTCAAATGTGTTATCAATGGTCTCGATTTTTTGAAATTGGTCGCGCGAACAACTTCAAAAAATCCGAACCACTGATTTCTAAGACAGACGGTCAAGATTGCACAACACGCTGCACAGCACGCCCCTCGGATCCACCATCCATTCACCTTTCGTCCCCTTACCCCTTTTTGCGAGTAGTCCAAGGAAAGATTAACATGAAGATAATAACGGACAATGATTTTAACACTCTCCTTAATAGCGAATACACTCCCTACTCCCCATGTAATAAATTAGGAATGACGAATGACAAAAAAAAAATAGAAAAAAAAATAACGAATACACTCTATAATAACCCACAATAATGACATAAAATATAGACCATAACGACATAAAATAACCACTAATAGCAAAGGACCCAGGGCTAGAGCAAGTTGGGTTGGGTATAGAGCCGTAAGCGCGGTGGGGGTGACAGAGGACGTGCTCAAACGGTTCATAAAAAGATATGACGATAAGGCTTCGCTTCTACGATTGCCTTCCCAGCTGTTATAAACACTAAGCGAGAACAGTAAGGGGCGGCACAAACAATGTCGTTGCACAGGGATGCGATTCACTAAACTGGGCCAAAGAAAGACGTCCGGCCCTATAAGATTAGGAATGCGAAGACCTTTCCTTCCAAAGGAGACCGGGGAAAGAAAGAGCTATGCTATTAACCGACCCTTTTTATCATTTCGCTTGAAACGGGCCAAATAGAGAATGAAATGCAGAAATAGGGGAAGGGTTCCAAACACTTTTTTTTTTTTTAAGGGCTGCTCGCCCAACAAAAGTATTCTGGGCTTTCGGGGCTTAGAGCAACCCCAACAAGCTCCTTAAATTGAGGTTGTAGCTATTTTAGGTAGGCAAAACACACAATAACCACTCTAAGAGGCTCCATAAAGAGCTCCCTAATTTGGTTCCATGAACAGTGCCTCCCTAGAAGAGGTATGATTTGTTGAGGTACTGTTTACTTCCTAAACATTTCTTTAGTATTTATTCTCTCTCCT
>JAXBDA010004749.1:0-27427 GCA_036023075.1 Gaultheria prostrata
TCTTTTTAATAATAGAGAGGATTGTTGGAGTTTTGAAAGAGATGTGAGTAGGTAAAGTGAAAAATATGCACTGTTCACTACTATTTTTAGCTCAAAATTTACTGAGACTGTTGGGGATGCTCTAAATGCCCCTGTTTAGGGAGCCACTATTCACTCCCTACCCATTTTTTAATCCATTTTTCTTTCCTTTCTCTCTCCTCTCTGTCCTCTTTATGTGTATAATATATATTATTTGTATTAGTTTATATTATTTAATTGATATAGAGAGAGTAATAGAGAGGATTGTTGGAGTGTTGAAAGAGATGTGAGTAAGTAAAACACTGTTCACTAATCTTTTTAGGGAGGATTTATGTTGTTATTGTTGGGATGCCCTAAATGAGGGGTTTTTTGGGAGGTACTATTCATTTTTGTATTTTAGGAAGGGGTTTAGGGAGTCTCTTGGAGCCTAACTTTGGGGTTTAGCTCCATAAAATAGGGATGAGAGCCAATTTAGGGAGTTTGTTGGGATGCCCTTAGGGAGCTACTGTTCATCAAAGTATTTTAGGGAGGGGTTTAGGTAGTCTGTTGGGGCTTGGTTTTGGGATTTGGCTTCCTAAAATAGATATAGGGAGGGATTTGAGTCATCTGCTGGGCTTGCTCTTAATTGTTAAATCCAATATATATAGGAATGTAAATTCTATCCATCTGTGGTAGAAATCTGAAAAAAAATTTGTTCACCCTCACCAAAAGAGGGTGAACAAAATCCTTACCCTGATTGGTTAAAATAGTGTGGGGTTCACTAAAAATAGTGTGGATCCCACCATAAAGTGATGTCATGCTTACCAAAAAGTGTATTGATTCCATGAACCCCACACCATTTTAACCAATTATGGCGAATGTTTTGTTCACCATCTTTTTAGTGAGGGTGAACAAATTTTTACTCTGGAAATCTCACGGTCTCCACTCTCCACTCTCCACTCTCCACTCTCCACTCTCCACTGCCGCTTGTCAATTGATGACGTTCCATCCTCTAAACCTCAACATAACGCCTCCTAAAAACATGCTTACAGCCTTGGCCACAACAATTCCATCGAACCCCCAACTTCATTGGGATAAAATTCAAGTACTCTTCTGAAACCCTAGAAACCTTAAACCCTAGAATGCTTGCTGCTTCTACGTGGTTCAAACGAGTTTCCCAATTCAAATCCAGGTCTTACTTGTCCAATATCGAACCAACTGTTTGTTCGAATTGCCAGATTAATCGGCTTATACGCAGAGAACCAGCAAATGGGAAGAGAAAATGGTGGTTTGATAAAGATGTTAATGGGTACCTTCTAAAATCCTCTAATGGATTGCAAAGGAGAAGACTTTCCCAGCGCACTGTAAGTTGTTCTGTTCTTGCTCTACACAGCTGCCTGATAAGTTTGTTTAGTGTTGAATGTGTTTTGAAATTTTTTTCCTGTTTTTCGGTGAGTGTAAAAGAGAGGAAACAGTGGTATGGGAAAGGGTTTACGCCAAGGGGCTGAAAAACAGATTGGGAAGTGTAAAGGAAGTGTCTGGTTCACTGGAATCAAGGCTAGAATTGAATGGTCATCTGCTTTGATTCATCATTGCAATGCGGGGTTCACAAAAAATGACCGAATGTACTTTTTAAATGAGACCATCACTTACTAATTTAGGTCATGACCATACCAATAGGCGACCAAGAAATGACCATACCATTCCTTCACGAAATCATTCCAGAGGCCGAACACTGCCTCAAGGAAATCAGAGCTGACGACTGGGGACCCAAGCCTTTTCGGTGGATAGAGTGCTTTGTGGCAATTTATCTTTCTATTAAAATACGTGCAAGATTTTGGGTTCTGTTTGGATTATTGTAGATACTAATGAAGGGATTTTAAGCTAAATAGCAAAAATAAGAAAGCTTTAAGTATAAGTTGACGTGAAACTATGTTGGGTGATGGATTAAAGGTAGAAAGAGATTTTATTTGAATCAGTGTATAATTGTAATTTCAAATGAAGGATTTCAGATCACTCATCCTAAACAATTGGCGAAAGCAATCATGAGAAAGCTCCTAAAGTCAATGCTGAATTCCATACGTAAGCTATCAAATTGAAATTTGAGCTATTCTCAATGTCTCATTGAATAGAGATGTCAAATTCTTTCATTTGAAATTTACATCGGTCAAGATAGACCCTTATAGTGCGGAACTATTACGTCCTACTTTTTCAATTTCCAAACTTGTAATAATCGTTATGGTCTTGCTAATGGGCGCACTATTGCGCCCATTAAGAGTACAAAAAAGTACACTTATTGGGTCCCACTTGTACTATAAAGTACACTTTTAAAGTACACATGTACTTTGAAGTACACTTCAAAGTACAAGTGGGACCCACAAGTGTATCTTTTTGTACCCTTAACGGATGCAACATTGCACCCGTTAGCATTTCCTTAATCGTTATTATCTGGATCACCCTCGATTTCCCTACCTGTGACTTGTTCAATTTCCTTTTCTTTATGTTTTTCAAACTCCCATTTTAATGCTATCAGCTGTTGATTGTTTGATTCGGTATGAACTCGTGGCATGATTTCTTATGCAGAATTTCATCACATCCATCTTAGTTGTCTCTTGGATGTGGCCATACTATGCAAATACCTCCATTGGCATTTATCAGTCGATAGCAACACAAGCTTCTCCTTTGGAAGAGGAACTGACTGATGAATTCCTGAATCGACTCCTCTCTGCTGTAGAAAATGATCCAACCTCCACCAGGGAAACATGTACTGCTTACATTGAAAAGCTGTGTAGAGCCAGGAAACTTTCAGTTGCTGCTAGGCTGCTGCAGTCCTTGCGTGATAAACGCATCTTCCTGACCACTAATGCTTACAATCTCCTTTTGGTAACGGCAGGTGAAGGAAATGACATTGGTCTTGTATGTCAAATTTTCAAGGATCTATTGGTGTCTTGGGAACCCATAGGTTCGACCTCTTATCTTAATATTGCCAAGGCTTTTATTAACACAAACGATGCTGGATTGTTGCTCGGATTCATCAAAGAAGTGTCAGAATTAACATTTCCAAGAAGTGTAGTAATCATCAACAGAATTGTTTTTGCCTTCGCTGAATGCGGGCAGACTGATAAGGCTCTGCTGATATTTGACAACATGAAAAGTCTAAAATGCAAACCAGATTTGGTAACATATAATACTGTTTTAGAGACATTGGGTAGGGTTGGTCGAGCAGATGAAATGCTTCATGAATTCGCCTCTATGAAAGAGGCAAACATTGCCCCGGATATCATTTCTTATAATACCTTAATAAACAGCTTGCGGAAGTTGGGAAGATTGGATACGTGCCTAGTATTTTTGAAGGAGATGAAAGAGAGAGGATTTGAGCCGGATTTGCTAACCTACAATGCATTGATTGAAAGCTTTGGGCGATCGGGGAACGTTGAGGCATCATTGAGACTCTTCAATGAGATGAAGAGCAGGCGTATTCGTCCATCAATCTACATTTACAGATCACTGATTAGTAATTTGAAAAAGATGGGGAAGCTGGAGTTGGCAACGACTTATTTGGAGGAGATGACTGCATCTTTAAGTAATCTTGTAGGTCCAAAGGATTTCAAAAGAAAAAACAGATAGTTGGCACTTCAAACTTCAGATTTTGAATTCCCACTGACTGCAAAAACTCAGGTGTGTAATGATAAGAAGATGGGCAATCATTTTTTCGGAGGTAATGTACATCCCTAACAGATTAGTTGTGCCCAAGGATTTCGGACAAAAAACAGGAGCTTAGCACTCCAAATTTTACAATTGAAATTCCAATTGATGCGTCAGTTATCCGAGCAGGATACATTGGTACTTAATTCTGCTTCCAATTCCAAATCTTTCTGGTTTTCCGAAGGGATTTTAAATTTCATTGTCGTGCGTAAGTAGCAAACATCCTCATCAACATTACCGTTGGCAATTTATCGAGTATGTGTTCAACTAACCTGGTGGATACACTTATGTACGAAAACTTTAGCTGACTCATGTCATTCAGGATCTTAATGTGATTCAAGTGAGCTGTTGTAGCATTCTAATATCAATATCCGTTTGCTGTTTGTTATTGATCCTAATTAGCATCACGTTCGTGATGTGGTTTCTTTCACATTCTATCATACCTGTGATATCTGAAGTGAGTCAAGTGACTTGCTCAAACTAATGCTGAAGCAAACAAATTGATCTCAGGGTTAAACAAAACGGTGATTTAGTAACTTATTTTTTCCTGCTCTGGCAGGTTGCAGCTATAAGAGGTGCTTGTTTTCTGTTTGGAAATCAGCCGCGGTTGAGAAGATTTTCTAGAGAACGTTAACATGCTTATTTATGTTAGCCCAACAAGAAGCATAAGCAGCGTAATTGACATATAGGAGGATCCAGCTCCTAAGGTACTCCCTTGCTCGAGGTTCATGTACAGCAAATCTGTTGAAGTTATCTGAAGTCCTTCTAATCTTTTACTGTGCCTATTCTGCAGCTGGTGCTGATATGAATTTTTACATGGAAAGAACTCGTTAATTAATAACCATTTGTATTCCGGACTGCGTTCTTCATTGGATGTTGCTCCAGTGCATGCCTTGATTCTGTGTTATACTTACCAACTTGGTTATCATCATTTCGATGAGCCACACAAGTTTGTGTTGGTAAGAGACCTGTATGTTCAGGTAACTTATACCAAACTTTTACAGCACTTTGGTATTCTCATTCTTTATATGACAATGGGAATTTTAGCTTCCTTCTGTATACTGTTTTTGATGGTCTGGAGGCCTTTTTGCCCCTCTTGATTGAGAACTGCAGGAAATAGCCACACACCTGTGCCTAATAAAGAGGTTTGCCCAATTTTTGGCTTGCCACATTTTCCAATTTGGTCTATGATGCCCTTTGATTTGCCCAGATTGCCAGCTTATGCTGTGTTTGGAGTAGGTACTCAGGTGTTTTTTTGGGGTATTTCCGTCATTGTGGACTGATGGTGATGTTTTGCCAAGTTACGCAATTGCCCTTGTCAGACTTTTGCCCTTTTCCATTTGGGTCCTTTTTTTGCCTTGGTTTTTTGTCAATTAGTGTGGGTTTTTTTTTTTTGAATTCAAGTTCAGTTTTCTTAGCGTCATCAGATTCTCGCATACTCTCTCATCTCTCTCATCTGCGTCTGTCTCATTTCTCTCATCTGCATCTCGCTCATCTCTCACATCTGGGTCTCTCTCATCTTGCTGATCTGAATTAGTGAATATCTAGTGCTGTGATTTGCTTCTGGGCGAAACAAGGGTAGATCCACCAGCTTCCTCTCTCTTCTGGTTTGGCAGATATAAATCCACGCCGCTGAAGGAGAAAAGCCAGGTTACTGTCTTGTGCTCTCCCATCTTTGCTCTCTTCCTCTCTCAGGTGGGTTTGTGGATATTCTTGATGTTTATATCCGTCATGTATTGTAAGTGCTTTGGCTGGATTAGGTCAAACCTGATTTCCCCTTCGACTCTTTTCTTCGAGCGAGCTTGTAGGCAGCTTCTTAGTAGAATCAGGCACCTTAGCCGTTAGGTTATATTTTCGCGCTTTGGGGAGTGGGTTATATTTTCAAGTGAGATTTTAAGTTTAAATGAAAATATTTTGGTGTTTAGGGTTTCAAAAATTCTTGCAGAACAAATGAAGAACATATGTGTGATTATTGTAACTTGCGTGTAGCATTCCCATGTCTATTGGAGTTTGAGTTAGACAGTTTGGTTTTTGGGTGCAATTCGTGTACGAGGAAGTTGGGAGGATTGGGCTTCCATTGCAAATCTTATAGCCTGCTTTCTTAGCTTTGTTTTCAGAGTTGTTTGATGTATAATTTTGATATGTGTAGAATGGTGATACGTGTTCCATTTGTACGTTGGAAGTGTGAGCAGTATTACTCGCGCAATGACGACCCTTTTTACTGTCTCTATACGGCGGACAATGTGATGGTCCCCGCATAGCTAGTTGACTACGAAGTCAAATTTATGATAAGAGTGGCTACGTATGGGATTTTACCTTTTCCATAGAGAAAATCGTTTTATACCACCAGATTTGTGTCGCTGCCTCGTTAGATACTCCTTATGGGCTCTTTCTATTGGAATATTCATTGTGCAAATAGGGTCATTTCGTAGGGAGGAGACTATAAGGGTTCACTATTTTATATCACGGGGCAATTATCTGGCTTCAACCTTACAGTCTCCTCCTTACGAAAGGACCCTTACAGGATTAGGGAGCTTACAGACAACACTACTGGATCCCCAAAAAAATCAACCAGATTTCCCATTATGATGGTTATTCTATAATTACATGTTTAAAAGGTTTTTTCACGTGTCTCACATCTTACATATTTGCTGTTTCCTGCACTTCTAAACCATGAAGGTTGATTCAGTTTCCTTTGTTTGCTGTTCTCAGCCTGATTGCAGTCATTTTACCTGAGAATTTTGTATGTGTAGGTTGGAAATGTTGAAGCTTTAAGTTGTTATTCTGCAAATGGGGAGCAGAATCCAAATTTTCAGAGGTGTAGCTATTGGATGTTGGATCCGTAAGTTTACTGTGCATCTCTTAGAAGATCTCCACTCATTTCATTCATTCAGTGCCTGCGGTGATCTGACATTATCTTTCTTATTTATGAAATCTTTTGTCCGAAACAATTGTTCCTTGGATGTAGTGGATGTAAGGTTACTAGGTATATATTACTGAATTATGTGGAAATTACTGATTATAGATTTCCCCTCCTTTTGTGAAACACTAGACTCAAAATCTTTATCATGCCAAGTATTTTAACTTTCCAGACTAGCTAGCCGTCCAGCCTGCCTTAGTGTAATGAATAACAGATTTGAATCATTTCCTTCATTTGTACCAGAGTTAATCTGCTTTGCTTTCCTCTTATCTCGTTGATTTTCATTCTTTCTTTCCTCTTTTTTTTTCCCCTTTCTGAAAATTTAATTATGTTATGATTTTGGCACGGCGTTTGAGCACATTGTTCTTGTTAATTATAGGGTATATCAGAGAGGTTGGTTTCTTCTCTTCTAACTCCTGATATTTGTAGTTCCACTGCTTGGTAATTGGTACATCTAGTCAGAGTTGCTTTGTTTGGCCTAAGGAGATTGTATTCATTCTCACTTTATTTGAAACTTTCTGGGCCTGAATGTGTTCTTCATTGGAGAGTATGTAATTTATAGATCTGAAGCATATTTGGTAAGTCGTAATTGCTACTTGACCATTTTTATTATGGCCAAGATGGATTTTTCTCACTCTCTGGATCATGATTAGATGGCCAACTAAATAAAGTTTCCATTCTGCTTGTGAATGTATTTTTAGCATTTTGCTAATTTTCTAAGCAAAGCTCAGTTGGAGAAATTGCAAACAGAAAGAAGCCATTTTCTTTCCTCTTGTGATAATTACTGCAAAGACTTCTTACAATTGTTGCTATTGGTGCCCGACTTAAGCTTCAACATTGACATTTGACATTGTCATACACTTCTCTATTTCCATCCTTTAATGGTGTCGACAATTGCAACAGTAAGTTTTGAACTGATTTGGATCTATTTCTGCTTTGTTCACATCTTGCCAGCTCATTAGTGTTCGATGGAGGAATACGACGGGCCGGGCTCAACTACTTTTTGTACTTGCTATTAATCGATGGCTTTGCCCGTAGATCTCCATATTTGCTGTCCACTATGCTACTGTAACACTATAGGTTCTTGAAGTAGAGCTCAAAAACTGAGATAAGAGGATATTAGTATCAAACTTGAGATAAGGAAAATGGTAAGAGATTTCTAGAGGAAATGACTTGTAAGCATCTTTTTTACTAGGTGTTTTTCCACTTGGATTCTCAAGTTTGGTAGAGATCTTTGTATTGGAATAAGGATGCTCGGAGTTGAAAAATGCAAGGACTTCAGAATTTAAATGCTATATTTCCTATTCTTTGATTTTTAGTAGTTGTCATTTTTGTTTGTTTAAACGTGTTGACTGCATATGTGAGCAAGCATAATTGTTCTTAGTAGTGCACAATTTTGTATTCTTGATGATCGGTAGAACCAAATGAACTCTGCTAAAGAAATAAAGAACCAAATAGACTAAATTGCTTTGATTGTGTGCAGTTTTTAAGCAGAAAGCCAAGCCTCATCTCTTCGTGGGTGTTTGATAAAAGGCCTGGGATAGATGTTCCGATGTTTTAGCTGTTTGTGTGAAGAATTGTATATCGTTGCTTATGTTGTTTTTCAAACGAGAATTAACCAAGGAAAGAAAGGGAATCCCAGGGATTTGGCAATTCAAATGCCTCATTTCAATGATCATACTTCTAGGCAACAATGTAAATGATTACTATGCTTTTGTATCCTAGACTAATACTCAGTTCTATGGTACTCAACAAATTCTTTTTTACTTGAAAACAACGGGCATGACTTTCTGTGCGAAGCACGTTGCCTTGCACCTAGTGAATAAAAATAAAGCACATAACAGGTTGAGAGATGGATGGATATACATCATGACTTTGCACAGCCCTTCTGACCATCTCTCTTTTTTGTTTGTACTTCTTCATTTTAGCCCTTCTATATGTTGTTATTGCTCGGATAATTACATAAGTACTATTTAAGAGGAAAATGGATCTACTGGCACCCCCTCCCAAAATTCTCACTATAATAGGCTCATTTTCGGGTATCAGGTTGGGTTAGGGTAGATATCACTCTGTCTTGATACCAACATTTTTGTGGATAAATTGGAATATTTATTCTTATATTTTTACCCTTACAACTAAATACATTAATTATTTTTCATTTTGCTTTTACATGTAAGTTTTGGTTAGGTTGTGCTAATAATTATTTTGTGAACTTTTAATTTATTTTAGAGTCTACAACAATTAGGACCGGGGTAGGTGTACCCCATACATTACCTTATCAGAGTACGAGGTGGGAGCGGGGCTAGCTTTCAAGTCGGGGTGGCAAAACCTACGTCTACCTCGTCTGGCCCCACCCCATTGCCATTCCTAGTTATAAATATGTATTGTACGTTGAATAGCAACTCAGTCTATTTTTCATGTGAGGTTTGAAATTTTATGCAAGTATCAAAATTCTAAATATTCATGCTTTGGCACATGTAAACCAAAGTTCTGGTTGGGTGGGAAAACTCACGTCCGCCTTGCCTTGCCCAACCCCGTTGCCATTTCTAGTGATAAATATGTATTATAAGTAGAATAGCAAGAGTCTGTTTTTCAAGTGAGGTTTGAAATTTTATGCAAGTATCAAAATTTTAAATATTCAAGCTTTGGCACCCGTAAACCAAAATTCTGGTTTCATCACTGATCCTGTGAGCCACTCATGGTTGATTGTAAGAGCACCCCTCCCCAGTCACTGATCCTGTGGCCCATTCATTGTTGATTGTCCACCACCACTTCCGCGGCCATTGCCTTATTTTGATAAATAATCTAAGACACCCATGGCAATTGTTGACGCCAAAAAATGGCAATGCCAAATTCAGCACCGATATTGTCATTTTCTCTATTCATCTAAGCCATTTGATAGTCAATTAATGGAGTATCTGTTTAGAAATGGCTCATTGTACTCGGACAATCTGCAGTGCACAAAATCTAGTCCGTATACTATTTTCTGTCTGCCAATGTTCCATCGTAGAGTTATCCAGATAGGAGTATTAAAAGTCCAATAATTGTCACCCTTTTAGAAGCAATTTTTCAGTACTGAATAAGTACCACGTGATACCCATTCAGCACATCTAGGCTGTCCATTTTCACTTTGGACGGTCTGAATTTGGAGAGAGAGAGGAGAGAGTGAGAAGAGAGGATGTTCTAATCTCAGCTATCCAATACACTTTCGGTACCCAATTTTTTTTCCCCTTTTAGAGAACAGACACAGAAACAACATAAACTAAGCCAAAAATGTGATGAAATCAAGGCTCTTAAAAGACTGAAGATTTACAAATAAGAGATCACAAGGTGACGAAATCATTTGTGGAAATTTCCACACTTTCAATACACAATTTGCTCATTAGGGAAGATCCACACAGAAAAAGCACCAAAAGGATTCAGCCAGTATAACAATGGCGGGCAATCAGAACCCTCGCGAACTTCGTAACCAACCAACAACAATGGAGAAGAGAAAAGATGATGCATCTCAACTACTCCGAAATTTTCTGGTTTTCCTGCTAGATAGGTGATTTTCCAAACAAAAGAAACTGAACCACCATGTTTCCTACAAACCACATTCAGAATGGAGACTTCAAATTCTTCGATCCAACAATCTTACAGGAATGATCAATCAATCTCAGAAGAAACTTTCAGCAGTTGTAAATTTTAGGAGAATATACCTAATATCAACAAGAGAATCAGAAGCCTAAATCTTAGCAAAACCAAGTTGGCAACTACAAAGTAGCCCAATATGTAATAATGTAGGTTGTTAGTTTGACTCCAATCCCGTGGAATAAGCAAGGGAAGAAGTTGATGACAACACGACATCTATGAGTTTTTCAGACCCTAAACCCACAATTTGTTTACGAAGTTAGGGTATAGTTAAAACTCAAATCTTCAACCTTGAAAACAAATATTTGATGATCCTACAACAAGGATTGTTCATTTGCTGAAAAAATAAAATAAACCAAAAATTTGTATGAAAATAGACCTTGAGCCTCAGAAAATCCCCTAAATATCATATGCATGTAGTTTCGCCAAGTAGGTTCATCCTGAAAAAACAGGGACTTAGCTCCACTACAACTCAAATATTAGGGGTTATCCTCATCGATAATTAATTAACATAAAAACAACAGTTTTAAGGTACTAAATCTGATTAAGGAAAAATTGTTCCGAAGCCCATATATAAATTCAAAACCGCAAACAAGTCAATCATCAATATAGTCTCAGAAAGATCCAGTAATTTCATACTTTGATGTAATAACCCAAGTAGGTTCATCCTGAAAACAGGGACTCGAGGCTATTACACCTCAAAATATATGGATAACTCATCATAGAACATTATAATTATACCAAAACCAACACGAATCAGTATACGTATACATACAAATCAAACCAATAATAAAAGAAATACACAACACATTCAAAATTGAAATTTTGCAAATAAATGCAGAGGCTCAGAGTATAACAGCTCTATCAATCAAGAATTTTCTGCAGCAGAACTGGCATTAAAGCTGTAAAACAATCATCACTGCCAATACCAAAACGCAAAATAAAAATAAAAATAAATAATAATTCAAGGGGCTCAAAATTTATAACCAAATTCAGATACCCAGCTGCTCGGTTGTATTTCACAAAATTTACTTTCTATCTTCCCTTTAAACACAAATCCCTTTAAATCTTACTTCATTTAGAAGGGTCCTTCACGACGAATGTTCCTACGCACACCAATGCATTTCAAACAATTTTCCATGCACTTTCAAAAACTTTTGTTCACTTTTCACACATTTCAATGCACCATCTAAACCTTGGACAACCCCCCAGTGGCAGCAAACATGACGAATGTTTCTGTACCACAAAAAGCTTTTAGAACGCATTCTGCAATCAAACATAACCTAACTACAAATAAAAGTAGGCTCATATCAAGAAATTCAACCATATATATCCTTTTTGCTTCATTGATTACTCTCAGAAGCGCGGATAATTTGTAATCATCGCCAATAATACTCTTAACAAAAAAACCCACCAAGACAATAAAAATCATAAACTTTCTCAAGAAAAATAATCATCAAAATATTTACAATTATAGCGGACGTTTTTAGAGGTAAAACGTAGTAACGAGTTAAACCCCCACGTGTAGACACCGCAAAAATCGATCTTTGCCCCCATGACTAGACCTCTTTTCAGTTTCTATAACGGATTAAGAAAAGAGGCTAAAGGTGTGGAGGGGCCAACTAAAAATTGAAAATTTTGACAGAGAAAATACTAGTGTTTTGAGGGTTTTTGATTGATGAATGTAGCCGTTGAATTCGACACAGAAAGAGCCATGGAGAAGGTAAGGTACAGAGGGCTAATCTGCAACACAGACGGCGTGGTGGTTGTAGCACGAGCTTTGGGGCTTTCTTCGTCATGAAATTTATCAGAGAAGCCCGGGAGAGATCGTGCAATTCAGGGTATATAGATATAAATCAAGAGAGATCTAGCTACCAGATTCAGACGATGAAGAAAAGCGATGTACATAGATATAATTCAAAAGAGAGAGAGAATTACAGGAATCGAAATCCCTAACCCTAGCTACCAGATTCAGATGGTGAGAAGAAAGGCGATCACAGAGAGAAGCGATTGAGGCTGGGATTTTACGAAAGCGGTAGAGGATTTACCTGTTTATATAGACACAAGGCTTTTGAAACCCTAAAAACCCCACTCTTTTCTTGTTTGGGCCTGGATTGGTTTTGCTCGAGCGGCATGTCACCAGACTTTTACAACACCGTTGCTCTCTTGTTGGGCCTTCGATTAATCCAGGGGTACCGACCACCCCTGTACCGACCACGTCAGGGATCTACTTGTGGGTCCCACTCAATTAATCCAAACTGTTCATCAAATTCAAAATCAAATTCTGAGGGGGCCCCACACGAGACGTGTTCGGTACCCTCTGGTTGGTACCAATAGCAAGGTTGTTAGGCCTTTCTCGTTTTCTCTTTCTTCTGAGGCAGAAGTGATTTTTCATCCACTTTTATGAGTGGGAGTGATGAGTCTGACATCGAAGAGCACTACTACGTATACATAAAATATACTCAAAATTTACCCAGAATTTGAAAATCTATGATCTCAGATTCACTTGGAGTAAATTTGAACCATTGATTTACACATTCTGGATAAATTCTGGATACCTAGACTTTCTGGACGTCGGAAGAACTAAGCAGCTTTTCTTGAATTTATTTTGTTTTTTGTTTTTTCTTCTTGTGGTTGTAATTTTGTTTTTGTTAAAATAGTATTTATGGGATGATCTCCCCTTTAAAAAAAAATTAAAAATTAAAAAATGTTTTGAGTTAATGACGATAAATAGAGAGAAATACTAATCCTCTCATTCTTACATGTTTGCCTCCTTTTGAAATGTGCTACTAACATATTAATGTACTGTGTAAAAAAAAATTCAGACGGTCAGGGGTTAAAGACAGCTTACATGAACCTTGATTAATCCCGTCCCTGTTATGTTTAAAGATAAGTCATCCACGCCGGCGCTAGGAAATCACAAAAAATTACTTTCTTGCGGCCTGACATTAAGAATTGAACACTAGCAAATTGTGTGGGAGCAAACATACTAACCAACTGGACTAACATGGGGCTAAGGGCACATATTCAAACACAAATATGTTCGAAATCTTTGAATACGAACGAAACCCACAAAATAATGTGAGACCTACACACAGAACAATTCTGTATATAACACCGTGGAGACATCAGTGTCCGAATTTCTTTTTTAAAAATATAAACCAAACAATGAATTAATTGAGTATTTTATTCGTAAAGAAAGATTCAGGATTATCTATAGGAGTACATGATTTCTTAGTCCGATTAAGCCAGGGCACAATTATTGAAAACAAAACAAAACTTGACAAAAGAAGTTTGATCTTAAATATGATCAATATTTCATGTGCAAAACTTGACAAAAGAAGTTTGACTATTGCATACACTTGAGAGCAGCATCAGGAGAATCAAGCGGCCCGTCGAATTTGAAGTCGCAACCTGTACCTCAGGAGGCTCTTACCCAGCTCAACTTATCAATCAATTAATCCCTTAGGTTGATACACCAGCCATCTACTGCTTGAGCAACCTCTTGGACTACTGCATGTATGGGAAACATGAGCGAAGTTGGACCATGGTAATCTTAAACCAAAATCTATCATGAACTGTTCCTTGTTAAAACGATTGAGAAATCAACATAAGCTAAAATCGGGATGAACCCATAATCTGTCAAGAAACCAAAAAAAAGAAGAAGCCATTCAACATCATCTGACGAGTCCAGAACATGGGGTACCAAATACACCGAACAACGCTCTACTACCACGGAAAACATCATCAACTGCGACGAAGAGCACAGAATTTGAATCGCTGCTTCGTTGAATTATTTGCGGAAACCATTCAGTTCTACCTTTACAACCCGACAACCATGAACAAATTTTCTTGCCCCAGAATAGTAACAGGTACAATCCCCATGTCGGTCAAACTGACAAAATATCATCCCCAGCGAGTTCGGGTACCCAGCCCACTTAGCAGCGACATGAAACGAATGGCCAAGGCGCAAAACAAAGGAACCGGTACCTTCCTATCCAATACAACAGCTTCATCTCCATCTTTACCTTTCAATTGCCTCTCCTAAATAGTGAGTAATAGCCAAAGCGAAAAAAGAACTCAGAAAACACATCCCTAATCCCTTACCCAAGGTCTCCAACGGCAACTAGCACAGCTACAAGCCTACAACAGGCAAAGCAGAAGAAACACAATCATTCTTCTTAACAAACCAAGCAAAACCAAACAATCACAGAAGAGTTCAGACTTCAGAAGGAAAGACCGGAGACGAGCCTCTCGCAGCTGCAATTCCGATTATGATCCCCACTGACCGCTTAAGAAGATGATGTTGTGTTTCGATAGACTAAGTAAGCTACTCAATTTCCAAACCTTAGACAAAAATAAAAATATTTCAAATGAAACACAAGTGATCTATGTTAGCTGCTAAAGAAAAAGGCATTTCTTCATACAATAGACACAAGATGCAATACACTAGACACAAGATGCAGCAGTGTCTGGATTATCTAGAAACCACGGAAGATCAAGGTGGTGGTTCTAAACAAAACATGCTAACTGAGAAAAAAAAAGATTGAACAAGAAAACCATAAATTTAACAGATCGGTATAAAAATTTCTTGGCTGAATTGCATGCTGATTATTGACGCATTTGGTGGTTTCATAACTTAAACAGCTGTCAATAAGACTTACAGAATTTACTTCTTTCTTCTAATGTATTCAATGTCATCTCTAACTTTCAACTCGAAGTATGTAGGTAACATCACGCTACGCTGCCCTATCCATTATCCAGAGCTTCGAATCATTTTGCTTAATGGCACCAGAATGCCATAAAAATGGTCCATTTTACTGATAGTGAGCCTTTCTTCCCACATTAAATCAGACAATGGCTTCAGCAATCGTAAAATCATCAGAACACACAGCAGAACATGCTACTTACTACTTAATGTTCAGCATGAGTTTTGGTATATAACCCAGCTGCTGCCGGGTGCTGCCTTTACTCCTCTCTCATCCATCTCTCTTCTCATTCTCTGAGCCTCTTCATGTCTCCCAGCACTAGCATATATTCTACCCAATAACACAAAATTGGCTGCATTTTCAGGCTCTATTTCAAATAAAGCCCTTCCAGCAATCTCCGCGAGGTCCACCTCTCCATAAGTCCGACATGCCCCAAGAAGGGCACCCCAAGCTTTTGCAGTCACCTTCACAGGCATCTCCTTTATCACCTCATATGCCTCATACAATTTCCCTGCTCTACTCAAAACATCAACTAAAGCCGAATAGTGATCACTGGTCACTTCAACACCATAAAAATCTCGCATTCTAGAAAAATACATACGAGCCTCATCAGCTAGTCCAGCATGACTACAAGCTTTCAGAACGCCGAGCAAAGTGATCCCATCTGGCTTTATGTTTGCCAGTTCCATCTGTGCAAAGATTTTCAATGCAGTTTTCGCTTCCCCATGGAGTGCATATGCCGATATCAAGCTGCTCCACGCAACGACATCCCTTTCCTTCATACTTTGAAATATTCTATGAGCATTTTCAAGACACCCACATCGCCCGTAGGCTTCCACTAGGCCACTCCTCAACTGAGGGTGCGGGTCAATATCATTCCTAACTGAATACCCATGAATTTCTTTAATCAAATTCAAAGACGCTATGCCTACACAAGAAGGTAACAAGGCAAGAAGGGTAATTAAATTCGGTCTCAAACCCGAGTCTTGCATTTGTCTATAAAACAAAATCGCCTTAAGCGACCCATCCTCAAGCCCCGCCAAACCAGCTATAATCGAATTAAAAGTTGAAGCATTTGGCATAACATCCATTAGTTCAAACAACTCCAAAGCCTTGGCAACATTACCAGAATGGGTGTAGACAGAAATCATAGCATTCCACACAACGACAGTCCTCTCAGGAATTTCATCGAACACTTGGCGTGCTGAAAAAACAGAGCCGCATTTCCCATACATGTCGACGAGAGCGCATGCGACGAATGGGTTTGAGAGCAGAGGCGCTTTGAGTGCGAGCGCGTGGATAGAAGCGCCGAGATTGGGGCGGCAGAGGGCTGCACAGGACTTGAGAGCGAGAGGGAAGACGAAGGGGTCTAGAGAGAGAGAGGAGTGGATGTGGTGGAAGAGAGAGAGGGCTTGGTCGTGGCGGCCGTGGTTGACGTGAGAGGCTAATTGCTTGGTGAAGGAAAGCAAGCGGAGGTAGTTTGAGGAGTAGGAACCCATTTGGTTGTTTTGGCCGTTGTGTGATTTTCTATTGTATGTGTCATTTTGGTGGGTTGCTCTCGTCTTTCATAAGCTAACTAGTAGGGGTGAGCATGAACCGGATTGGTTCGGTTTTATAGTAAATCAAGAGCCAAACCACTACCTACGGATTATAAATTTGGAGAACCAAACCACTACCTACGGATTATAAATTTGGAGAACCAAACCAACCCATAAAAGGCATAGAACCAAACCAATCCAAACCATTAAGATACGGATCGGTTTCGGTTTCGAACCACGGTTTGCTTAAAATTGAGATATTATTTCTGTAAACTATTTAAAGTACTTAAAATTTTGAAGATTAATAAACCAAAACTTATATTAAATCCGATTCCAACAAAATATCATTAAAATTAATCATGGTAATGAAGGAAATCAAGGAATGCGAATATGCAATGACCAAATCCTGTATAGAAATTTAGAAAAATAGAAACGTGTTGTGAAATCAAAATTGGAATGGAGAATTTCATTAGCAAATTTATTGGCTATGACTAAATCACTATTGGTGTATTGGAATTAAGAGAATAAGTTATGAATCTTAGGCAAAATAAAATCTTGCATAGAGAATGAATAATGAATAAATTAAATTATGAAGTTAGTGTTATATATATATATATAAATATATATAAATACATTTATTTATAATATACACGGTTCGGATTGGAACCAGAACCATAAACGTAAATCCACAAACCAAACCATTGAATACGGATTCTAATTTTTTTAAACCAGGACCAAACCGCGTTACTAAAAAACCAAACCAAACCAATCGGTTTGGATCGGTTTGGACTGGATTCACGGTTTGACGGATTTTCTGCTCACCCCTACTAACTAGGCCATGTTTTCGTTTGCTAAAATGAGAAATCCGTAAAATCATCTAGCAAATGAGAAAATTTAATGGAAAACAATTTCAAATCGAGTTGATTTTAGTTAACGATTTCCTCATTTGCTTATGACTTTCTTATTTTAGCAAATAGGAAACAAGGCTAGCCTCGTTCAATTTTCTTCAACCACTCATAATAGAGCTGATAAATGTGCCAAATTGCTCGAGTTTAAGCTCGTATTTGTTGATCCAAAGTTCGTTAAAGATATGTTTGTCACAAGAGAAAATTATGTGCCAGATGGGTATCGCCACGTGGTACTTATCGGAAAATCCAAGCCCTCCAAGGCTCCAAACATGTTTTGGATGACCCACATTTACGGATGATATTTTTGTAAATTTTGGGAGCAAATTTAGTAATTTACCCTAACAAATCTCGGTCGTCCAAAACATATTTGGACGGCTCGAATGCGCTGACGGATACCACGTAGCAGTACCCGTCCAACACACAAAATTTTCTCATGTCACACAGACAAAAAAGCATTCAAACCTTTTTGTTGGAGTTCGTTAATTTTTCAAACCAAATTTGAACAAGTTATTGCTTGGCTCGTTCGGCTTATTGATATACAACATAATGAAATCACTGATAATTGACTCAATTAATAGTTGTTTGAGATCGGCTCACCTCCTTAAGTTTGAACACATTTATGGACCTAGTTAAGTTTTCGAACCAAACTTAAACAATTAGTTACCCGACTTGTTTATGAGCCTTACTCATTAAGTGAGCTGTGGGGACTAGATCCATTCTGAATGGTGAAGCATTGTTGCGGAAGAATAACTAGATATTGTTTTAATAGACGAATGTGTTAAATATCTATCTACTATGTTCTTGAATTTACAAGAAAGAGAAACGAAACCTTGTGCACAACAAAAAAAAAAAAACTCTCAAGAAAGTTTATTAGTTGAATTAAACAAAACATGATTTGCCTTTAGGTTTACAATATCCCCTATTCATAAGTAGAAAAAAAATTCTTGTAGTATTAGGTAAAATCCAAACTAGGTAATTTCTTCATAATAAAAAAACTCTTAGAGAAATAAAAAGAAATAAAAGACTAATAAAATCTTAAAAGGAAAGGAAATAAAATTCCTAAAAGAAAATTCTGAAAGATATCAAAATCATTGTAAAACAAGCGGCATTAAAGAAAAGAAAGTTCCTAAAATAAAATTCCAATTCTTGCAGACTAAGAATCCTAATTAGAGAAGAAAACAAAACAATAATAATATCCTACGACCAATAGCCTGGTGGGCAGGGTGCCTCACATTTTTAGGGCAGACTCGGTTTCGAGTCTTGCTAGTGGCAAAGGATTGTGGGATACACACTTATGCCCACTTGTACCTAGGTGGTGCCGTGGTGATGGCCTGTCTTTACAGATAGTAGCTATGGCTCAAACCAGACGTTTCATTGGCGGGTCGGGAGCCCCTATGGTCACGCCTGAGGGGAGTTGCTACGGTAGTTGCCCCCTCCCACCGTTTTTGCAGTTTAAAAAAAAAAAGAAAAAAATAGAGCACAATTCTTCTACAGTCAACAATAATACTAATATCCTAGTCAAATCTAAAATTAGCTAGACTAAATATGAATAGAAAATCATTCTCAATTGTCCTACATCACTGAATATTGTGCTAACTGTTGCATTTCACCCCCTTTTTTATGAACCACTATTTTGGAACAGAATTCTAGCAGTAGCAAGCGTTTTAGCTAACTGGTGAAAGGTTTTGCACTTCACCCCTTATTTTATGCCACGGTCCTTCGCAAATTTACCATCAATTACAAAACAGGAAAGCTTAATTTATAGTTTTCTTCTCACAAAATAGCCATTATTAGAGGAAAATCGGCCAATGAGGCGTAAAATAGTAGTACTTATTACTCTCATATTATTATTATTGATCTTCTAAGAGGCAAAGAAACATAATTAAAATCAAACTACTATGGAAATTTCAGGAAGCTCCAACAGCCACTCCTTTCAGACACCTCAAAATGGCCTTTGTCAAGTTGTCATGAGAGCTCCAACACAAACAGACATTCTACTGCATGAAAATTTAGGTTTCTGCCATGGACTCCTGCTTTTCTTCTCTCTCATTGTCATCATCATCACCATACATCTTCTTCTTCTTTGAAACTTCAGAGCTGTAAATGCAAAAGGATTAGAATTAGTAATGCTACATAGTAGTAATAAAAAATGAGAGAAACCTGCTCAGATTTATTCCGAATGTGATTCACACTACATTTTCTGAATCTCGACTACTGTTAACATTGATTTTTGTATAAAGTTTCTTTCGTATGATCTAATTTTTTTTTCCCAATAATGAAACTGTAGAAATCGGATCCGAAAATATATGAAAAATTTGCAATGAATAGAACTATTTGTTTCTCACATAGTTGGATGGTACATTACCTTTATAAGCTTGTTGATGGAACCAGACTTTATGGTTAGAGTCTCTAAGCCAGGGAACAGCCATATCAAGCCATCCACAATTGCTGAACAAGTAGTTGACAGTGAACTTATCTCTAACCTCAAATGCTTTAGATCATGCACTGGAGGCAACAAATCTTTACACAGCGCTCCAGGAAAAATTATGATCTTCATCCACATACCAAAGACAAAAGCACAATAGTAAGACTCAGAGGACAGAGATAGAAAAAAGAAAATCTTCGCAATCGGGTTCTATTTCCAGAAACAGTTTTGCTGAACACTTTCAGGATTTTCTCGAAAAAATAAAAAATAAAAAACCACGATTTCTTTGCGATGAGAGAACAGGTTTTGAGAATCGGAGAACAGTCTTCTTAGTGTTTTACGAAGAAACGAGTTGTGCTCAGGAAAGAAGAGTACTAGTGTCCAGGAAAACTTTTCCCGAAAAATGTCTATGAAAGCTAAATGAAGTTCGGAAAACAGTTTCGAAAAACAAGTAAAAACAGAAACGAAAACATAAGGAGAGAGTTTTGGCATGAACCTGATCTGATGGGCAAACAAGAGTTAAAACCTTGGACTTGGCCAGCTCTTTAAGCAATTTCATCAATCTAAAAAACCAATCAGCACTAAGCTCCACGAGATCTAAACTGATTTTAACATCAGCTAATCGCAAGTTATCGCCGCAACAAAAAGAAATCATCATATCTCCAGAATACTCCAATGACTTCAGATATGAAGAACAAACCTTTGCCTCAACTATTCCTCTGCATCTAAACATGGAAAATCTCTTTACATTTTGACTAACCTCAACTCTTTCCAATCTTCTGCACCCTTCTATAACCAAACTCTCAAGCATTAGGGTTTTTTCAATTAGAATTTCCAACTGTTTATCAGTTATGTACAAATTCTTCAATTTCATTTCTTTGAGTGTCCTGAATTCGGCGAGGACGCAGCGACCACACGAAGTGAATTTGCCACTAAATTCAACAGATTGAAGACTCTGAGATCCAATGGACACCAGATAAACATCAGTAAAGTTCAGTTTCAAGGACTGGAGATTCGGAGCCGTTACCTCAATTCTGTGCAGTCCTTTGCAGAACTCGACACAGAGGTCCTCAAGCAAGGGGCATCCTCCAATGAGACGGCCAAACGAGTTGTTAGTAATCTTCACTTCGCTCAGCGTCAGCTTTTTCAGGAACGGGAGATCGACTCTGATACGGTCTAGTTTGATACCGCAGTAATCTAGGCACAACGTGGTTAGTGAACGACAAGTGAAAACACAGTCGCGTAACCAGTACCTCTTGAAATGTTTTTCCAAGACTCTCTTTAGCCTTAGATCCAACTCCTCAACGTTGTTTTCGACTGCAAAGTTCAACCAATCTTCAATGACAGGATCATATTTTAGACCTAACAAGGCCATTCGGATACCGAACTTATCGATGCTACTATAGTTGCTAGTACCCTCCTTTTGCTTTTTGTAAGATCTAAGCAAAAACTTCGTGAATCTTCTTCTATTTTCATTTTCTTCGGGGTAATACAGGAAATAGTTTGCACCGAAGTCATACTCGTCGAAATGGAGGACAGGACACGAAGGCCAAATGCTATCTCGCCATCGCTTCGATAAATATTTTGTGTTGATTGCATCTGATAGAGGAAGGCATAGCAGGATTTGATGTATGATGGGTTCTGGCAAATCCGATAACCGATCGACACAGAGTCGATCATCGGCCTTTTCTTCCTTCTTTTCTAGGGTTTTTGCTTCATTGTTTCTGTTTTTGTGGCTTGATGGTTTCTTTTTGTTGTTTCTTTTCTGAGGCATTGGTTGGACATGAGGGTAATTGAGGTAGAAGGAAGACTAAGAACTCTAGTTGTTTTTATAGTGCCAAGTATATCGATCTCTTACTTGGTCAGCAAGAAAGAAATTAACATGCAGATCTTTGCCTTATCATCGAGATTGAGCTCGAGATTATTTAGGGAAGGTTGTAAATTCTTGATCGGCAAGGCATCTGATACTGGTGAAATTATTCAGTATTATTCCGGGAGCACCGCTACTTAGTGCTCGAGATTATCCTATACACATGCATTTCTATGGGGTTTACGACTAAGTTTATGGACTCACGTAAATGTGTGGTTCTTGAGTGATGCGGTCCATGCGGAGCACCACGCGACTGTGCTCTTGAACTATTGAATAAGTACTGATAATTATATTGAACATTATCTTTAATTTTCTTTCATGGATATACACTCGTATATTTTGTGATTATCCGTCTAGTTTCATTTGTGAATACCCAAAATGCTAAGAAAAATGTGATAATGTAGCTTATTTTTCTAGATCCATAAGAATGGTAAAATCTTGGTTGCACCATATTTTTCAAGGATTTACAATTGGCATTTTTGCCCCTCTATATTTCTAAATAGTAATGATTCATATCCTGGCAAGGATTTAAATATCGGCCGATACGCGACGTATCGGCCGATATGTAGCCGTTTTTTAAGGGACCGATACGGATATTGACCGATATACGGTCCGATAGAGGCCGATATTGGTTGATATTTGACCGTATCACTGATACCGTTACGTATTCCGATGCCACGATTTAAAATCATCCAGGGCTCAGTCATGAATTTTGGTTGGTGGAGTAAAAAATTAGATACGTATGTAAGATATTCTCTTTTTACAGATTCAAAAAAGAACAATGCTAAGAAAAATTTAGTTCTTTTTTAAATTTGAAGTAAGTCGGGACAATTTAAAAACAAATTCTCGGATAAAAATAGTAAGAAAATTTGGTTTACAGCTATCAAATGCGTTTGTGAGAAATCAAAGTAGGGTCCTGTGACCCCACTTGTCAATATATAAATCTGCCCCTAGTTATAAACCCTGCAAAAGTCAAATGAATTTACAATAGTCACTCTAAAACCTAAATAATTTTCTTGCGAGCAATGCTATGGCAGAATAAAATCTTTATACACTTACTCACATGCATATGAGCACACTTGCACACTCCCTCAGATACATGTGGAGCCCCCACATAGATCACGCAAGTTGTGTTTGGTTTCAAACTTTTTTAATTAAATCACTAAAATACTCACATTGACAAGTTGTGCAAATATGGTTAGACTTTCTTTTAGCCCCATTTGGTGAGCTTTACAAGGGAAGGCAATCCCGTCCGGACTGATAGTTAGCCCAAACTGACCAGATCCGGGGATTGTACCTGAATTTCTAACCGTGGTTTCGGTTTCGGTCTTTAATTTGAAAAAACCGTCCGGCTTGCTTTCGGGTTCCACGTTTCGTATCATGATAGCGCAGCAAAACCAGAACTGCAACCATATACGAAACCAAGACAACACTTCTCATTCCTCCTCCATGACTGAAAGCTTCGATTCTCTTATCTTTTCCTAAAGGGTGAAAAGCAACGAACAGAGAGCTTCACAATGTGACTGGAGGAGTTCTACTAAAAGGCTCGATATTTTCTTCTATGAGTTAAAAGGATTCATTGCTTCACTCAACAGTCAACATTCAGTAAAGAAATAACTTCCAACAACATTTAGTAAAGAACGGTTTTCAATTTTTTCTCAAATGACAAGAACATCATCAGTTAAGATAAAGCAACATACAAGAGAAACCTCCGTACACCTAGAACTAGATATCGAAGTGGGTACGTGCGTTGTGACCACACTTCGATCCTCAGGAGTCAATGATAGGTCCAAAACTGACGCCTAGCAGGAATACAACTCTTGTGTCCTGATCTGTTTGGAATGACCAACACCGAGTTCTGCTAAACAAATGTCACTCTTATCAGCTGCTCCGAGCACAAACTAACAGAACAGACCAAATACCTTCTGGTCAGTCAAGGCAGACCGTTACAAACTGATTCCCATGAAATCTGGGGAAGATATTTCCAGCAAACCCTCCGCGGGAATTCAAAATAGAAATGGATTGTGGCCTCTAAACGGTACAACGTAATCAGAAAGAGGGTTCAAATTCAAAAGAAGTCTCAACGGCCGAAGATCACCTCCAGGAATATCTCAGCCCACTATCCGGTTGGTTACACCAAACATTCAAATCTGTTATCTCCAAAATGTCTATAAATACAACATACACAAGCGGTGAAAGGTACACAATGAGTCCAATACTTTGTTCTTACTCAAATTCCTTCTGCCTTTACTAACTTAGGCATCGGAGGGGGTGTTGACCGGAAACACACCAGTCCGTACACCTTGTTTTGCAGGTCTCCATTCGGGCTAGCCAGAAAACGACTCATCAGTCGAGACTATTGAAAACGTATCTGTTAGAAAAAGAATAGAAGCTAGAATGGGATAAAAAAAATAAAAAAATAGCTGATTGCTGAATGTCCTTTCTGCTATTAAGCCTCTTCTACCACATCCACTTCCATGCCCTCTTCCCTAAACCCAAACAATGTTACAGTTAAAAGCACAACCACAGTACCACACCACAATCTTTTGGAGAATACACATAATAGATAATTGTGACTGAAATGATAATTAGTAGGCTCATAAAACAAATAAACTTGAACAAGGGCACATTGTCCACGGAGAAAATATCAACTGCTTTTTACCGATGGTGGAAGAATGCAACTTATCGAAGGGACAAAAAGAACCCGAGACAAACCAAACTAAATTTAATAAGCCTCCCAAAACTAAAAAGTAAAAACCAGCAACTAGTGAACATCTCTCTAAAACGAATGAATTATGGATTACCAACTATATAATCCGAGCTAGAAACTAAGAGCATAGCAATCTGAACCTGCTATAACATCAGATAGGAGTGGTGTGTGAGCATTGACACAATTTGAAGGTTGGAAGGTCACTCTTGTTTCTCACAACCGTCTTTGCTTTCACTATCTTCATAACTGCTGCACTTTCCACTCTATTATTCCCTTCTCTCTTCGGAAGTTGGAAGCAGAGCTTCAAGAAAGTTTCAACTGTCCCTGTGACACACCATTTCTTTTCTCCGCTAAAACAAGAGTTTCAATAAAAGAATCTACATAAACTGCGTATGAAATCCCCCTAATTCCAGTATCTCTCAATGTTTTGGTTATAGGGTCATAAGAAGCCAGAGAGTTGGCCGTTGCTAGCAAAATTTCACCATTTCCCCTAAATCCCAATATCTTGTTAGGCATTCTTAGTAGATTAGAACTGAATATAAAAATCCAAGATTCTGCAACTCCGTATTCTTTCATTACCCAAATGCAGCCATCACCGCCATCCCTTTCTCCTCTACGTGAAACAGCTATTAATTTCCCGAATACCAGAGTAGATAAGGATGTCCGAGGTTGATTGGCAAGTGTTGGTGGTAGCATAATCTCAGAGAACGATTCAGACGCCATATTGAACGACACAATCAAATTCCGACCACCACCATCCTCAAAAGGATCATAAGCAAGCCAATGCACAGCCCCATTCAAAAATGCCTGCGACCAGGGGTCAATATAATATGGAGGAGCAGCGGAACTGATGCCTCTCCATGATCTTGTTCCTTGTGCGTTAACTTCAGCTTTCAGAGAAAGTTTGTAGGCCAGTCCAAACCCATAGGTTATCCTAACAACCTTATACTCATGAGTTGTGGGGTGGGCACCAAATCCATAAACAACCATATCCACGCCAGGGCGTTGTGGCTCATAGGGCATGGGAAGTGATATTGATTTTCTGATTGACGGGTTCCATAGAATAATCTGATGATTATGACCGATAAAATCATCAAAACGACATGCCAACAACCCATTGCAGCTACCCACAACAATGGAGCACCCCACTGAGCATTTAAATGGGAACTCCAATTCCGTATACTTGTTACCGAATTTATCATCGGCATGCAACAACAAAAATCTCTCTTTATTCCCATCGTTACTCCAAGTCCTAACGAGAAGCTTGTGGTCGTTTCTTCTACCGTTTGTAACGTTTTGGTTGAGGTGTTTGGCTATGAAACCAGGGCTTGTGATGAGGGAGTACCATGATTTGCACACGGATGTGAATCGAAGCAGTGATGCTACAGGTAATCTTACCAGAATATCATCTAATAGTTCATTGGGTATGTGATCTGCCATTGTTCTACAGTAAGGAAATTCCAATCTTTCCGATCTATAAGATAATGGTATAGGGACGACGCTAGGTTATAGGAATCAAGACAAGAAACCATAAAAGCCCTAAACTGCAGAAATCGGAGAGTGGACTTACAGTTGTAATTCTGAATCAGATCGTTTGGGTCTGGAATTCGGATCCTGATAAGTTTAGGGCTCGTTTTGCATCCAGCCGGACCCGAAGTATTGTTGGAGATGGGGTGAGGTGATTTAAACTAGAGTAACACTAACACTCCGTATGGATTGACTCCAAAAATAAATTAAATAAAGAACATTGATAGCATATTTAATCCTTCCTATCTAACAAGGAAATTCTCTTCGGCCTCATTTTCCTTCCCTAAATATCCTTGGTTTGGATTGGTATTACCAAACGTGTCCTCCCCAGGGTGGATCTTGCCATAAATGCATGTTTCTTCTTCGGTGGTTGTGTTTCATTTTCAAATGTGGGTCACAGTTTCCTCTCTTTTGCTCCCTAAAATGCTCTTGGATTTGTTTGCTACCTACAATGTGCTGCTTCTTTAATGCTTTAATGACAGTAGTTGGGTAGATAAGAAAGCTGGTGAAGGATTTTTACGTGTCTTCACAATATCCAGGCATTTGGTCGGCCTTTCATTCCCACCACAGCTCCAGTTGCCGACGGTGTAGAGAGTTTTTGAATACTGATGGGTTTTGTTTATTCTTCAGGAATACTTCCGGATTGTTGAAATCGGGATTACAATAGCACCATCCGACCGTCGGCAAGAAACTCATCAAAACGCCGTGCAGGACCGAAGGAGCAAGAGAAGACTGAGCAGATCCTCAGGTATTCATTGCAATCTCTCTCTCTCTCTTAAAATTTTGAGCATCATTGGGACTTCGACAAGGATAGTCCTGCAAATGAAGCTGATGGAAAAGAACCTGAAGAGAAGGTGAACGTCTTTCTTTTGTAATTTAAATGAGTCGTTAATTCTGTATCCGAGTCTATATGGACGGCAAAACGATAGATAGGAAAATTCACTTTCTTAGAATTCTTAAACCATGCAAGTGAAAGGCCTAAGGTCTTTCTATAGTTACTATTAAGGAGGTTCTTGTGAGAGTGTGAATAAAATAAAAAGAAGAAGAGCAAAACACCAGGGGAGGATGGACAGGATTGATACTCACAATGCCTGCCTTTATTATCTGGCAACCCAAAAATCCGAATTACTCTCTCCATCCTATTTTGTCTGCTCGCTACGAAGATTCATGCCATTTTCAAATATTTATATCTTTTTATTTATAATGATTTTAAAGTTTTTTAAAATTTTGTCTAATAGAAGTAATTGAGATTTATCAAATAAGATCATATGACATATAAAATACATTATAGATTGAAAACTACAAGAGTTTAAAAAAGGCACGTATAATCGTAGTGAGCAAATAAAATGGGACGGAGGGAGTGATGCTTTGAAGCAAAGTGAATGAATTAGCATTTGAATAAACTCCAATCAATATGTCAAATGCTTAGGTGATCTCGTTACTGACACGGTTCATCTCTCACTTGTCTTCGTTTTCACTATCATC
>JAXBDA010004750.1:0-27421 GCA_036023075.1 Gaultheria prostrata
GGCGTGCGCCGCCGCCGCCGCGTCCGCTGTTGGGGCCTCCACCGCGACGGCCGCCTTGGAAGTTGGGACGGTTAGACATGGCGGATGAGGAGAACCGAAGAGGAGAGAGGAGGAGGAGAAATCTAGTCGAGAGAGTATTGCTGAAGATGAAAGCGCAGTGAGGTGAGCCGACAAGGCGAAGAGACATTAGACACACACGTGCGGTGCACGAGGGCGCGGGTTTATGTTCGCACTTCGCGAGAGTGGACAAACTGCACTTATACCCTGTGGTTTAGGCCTTCTGCGGTTACATCTCTTCGGGTTTAATTTGTTGCATTTGCATTCCCTGTGATTTTTAAAAATTCAGAGATGCACCCAATTAACGGGAAATAATGCTTGCATGGAAATGAAACGGAAAATAATGCTTGCATGGAAATGATTTAGTGGAAGATAATTTTAGAAAGTGGAGATAAAAATTATGTGAACAGTATAAAACGGAGGTAAAAGTTTATGTAAAATGAGTAATGATGATATTTCTCTAATAAATTGGATTTACAAAGCAGCACGCTTTAAAAAGGGACGGAGGGAGTATTAATTATGGTTAACGTTGTTGAAGCATAAACTAAATTTAGTATTTTAGTACAAGAACGTAAAGTCCAAATAAGCTCAATTGACAAAAGCCCAAAGATTAAACAAATGATGAAAGGAGATATAAATATTTAGTTTATGGAGCTTTAGAATATCTAGCTTTTAGAACTCTAGAATATCCTTGCGAAGTATCGAGATTTTTTTGTGAGAATTAGTCACATGTGAAATTCTAGAATCTACCTCAAAGTTTTATCTTATGTAAAAATATCTTTGAATTAGAGCCTTCCATAGAATAATATAAATATGGAAGAAATACCCTCCTTCCCCACTCTTGTCTTAAATATTTCTCCCTCTTCCAAAATCGTATCCAACTAAACATTAGAAATTTCAACTCTCCAAGAAACGTATCTTTAAGATATGTGATACGTATCCCGATACAATTCATACAATATAAAAAATGATATACGATACGTATCCCATTGAAAACACTGATTCTTATTATAATTATGTTATGTTCTTGAAACTGCAAATTAATTTAGGAACCTCTACAGTCGACTGTAATGCTGGAGCAAGCATCTTATTGTTACTTGTTTGCAAAACCACCAATGTTATGCAAATATGGATTCCATCTTGTTCTTTCAGACGATCTGTACAAGAAAGGTGACAGAGCCAGACATGAATCCCAAGAAGCATGGGATTTAGGCCCACCAAAAAATCAAAATTTTAGGGCCCCCAATTATTTAGGAACCCTATATATATATATACTAGACGCAGTATAATTTTTGTGTAAGCTCTCCATACAAAAAGTGCCTCAATTCGAATTTAGGGCCCAATTTTTGTATGCAAATGATAGGGTGGGCCTCGTTTAATAAGTTTGATTTAGGCCTCCAAAATCTATGAGCCGGCTCTAAAAGGTGATCAGGTACCTCTCTTGCCAATCATGTAAAAAGTTATTTATGCATCAATGCAATAAGTTATTTGAACCTTTTCCGTCTTTAGTGAATTTTTTATTCTTTTTTATCATGATTTTATTATTTCCTAATAATTTATGGTACGTATCATTATTAGTATTGCAACCAAATGGCAATTGGAAGGGTGATGGTGGGTATCAATTTGGAATAAAAACAATATGCTCCTACTAGTAGGGATGTCAATGGTGCGGTTCGTTTCGGTTATTGCCAAAACTAAAAACGAAACCGAAACATCTACTGAAAACTAAAACCACCGGTTTTCTATTTATCATTAACATAACAAAAACCACAGTTACCTGTTCGCTTTGATTTTTTACCGAAAACTGGTAGTCAATATTTTCAATAGAGTTAAAAAAATTAATATCCAACGACAAAATATCCCAAAAGACTCACAATTCTGATTCTATCCAATTAGCATCCAAATACTTATTTACAAAATATAAACTAATAAAATTGAAAATCTAAACCATCAAATAACTCATAAAACAAAATTGAACAATAAGTTTAAGAACCCTAAAAGGTAAAAACAGAGGCGAAAACGAGTGCGCCAATTAGTCGAAGACTAGCCACAGTAGCCAAACGATAGGGAGGTCATTCCCAAGGGTCAGTTCCAGGACCAGCCTATCTAGTGCAGTTAGAGCACTAGTGCAGTTAGAGCACTAGACAGTGTTAGGTCCGGGAAGAACTAATTTCGAACCCAAAGAAATATATCAGAGACAGAGATAATGGGGTCCAATATTTTTTTGAGATCCTTCCAAGAGAAGTTTTTTCCTTTCACTTCTTTTGATCTCCTCTCCTCTCCCCTTTTAGTCTTTTTGCTTCTAGGCAGCTTATGGTCTGCTTCCTGGGTTGCAAACGTGCCAAGGGACTCCCGGATCTCCACCGTCCACATCCCCGACGCTCGCGAACAGACTCCCTTGTACTTTGGCTTCTGAGAAGAATAAGAAGCCTATTGTAAAGCCAAACAAGCCAAAGTACAAAAGAGTTCGTTAACGCGCGTCGGGGATGTGGACGACAGCGATTCGGGAGTTGCTTGGCTTGATTGTGACGCAGGAAGCCACTGGCGAAGCTGTCTAACAAGCAATAAGAGTGAGAAACGAGAGGAAATGAGAGGAGATCAAAAGAAATGATGGAAAAAAAACGTCTCTCGGAAGGATATCAAAAAAATGTTAGACCTAATTATCTATGTCTTTGGTGTGTTTCTTTGGGTTCGCAATCGGTTCTTCCCGGACCTAACACTGTTTAGTGCTCTGGCTGCACTAGACGGGCTGGTCCTGGAACAGACCTTTGGGGATGACTTCCGTATAGATTGGCTATTGTGGCTAGTCTTTGACTAGTTGGCACACTCGTTCTGTCTCTGTTTTTACCTTTTAGGGTTCTTAAACTTCTTGTTCAGTATTGTTTTATGAGTTATTTAGTGGTTTACATTTTCAATTTTATTGGTTTATATTTTACAGTATATATAAGTGTTTGGATGCTAATTGGATAGAACCGAAACCGAACAAAAACCGGACTGGTTTTGCGGTTTGGTTTTGGTTAGGTTCCATGCATATATTGGTCAGGTTTTGGTTTCTAATTTCTAGAACCATTAAGAATGGTCCGGTTACCAGTTTTCTAAAGAACCGGGCCAATCCGGACCGTGTGCACCCCTATCCAAACATGGTAGATGGAAAAAGCTAGGAAATTTTTTCGTTCGTTTTATCACTGCAAGGCTCTAGAGTCATTACAGATCGTAACTCCAAAGACCCAAATTATATTAGTCGGAGCACATTTAGGGCGACTTGATGTGAAAAACCCCAATGGTACTAATGTCTTAATTGCAAACCTTAAAGGGTACCATATGTTTAAAGCTACCCACTCGTTATCTTTTACATCCTACTACTTTCGTTCCTAAATGATAGTTCCAGTCTCTCTCTCTCTCTCTTTTACCATTTTCAAATATAAAAATGAAATACTTCCGTATATAATTATTTGAAATTTTTTTGCACCGAATTAAAGTATCCGAAATTATACATAGAAGTACTTCATTTTTTGATTTGAAAAATGGTACTACTTTTCGTAGTGGACTATCATTTAGGAACGAATGGAGTATTTAATTTATTTATTTTTTACAAAATTGAGAATATTATGTTGATAAAAAGTCTAGCGGATTTACATAACGAAGTTAATTAAAAATACCTTGAACAAAGCCAAACTAATCATCTAACTATTGTAAATGAGAAAATCACAAGGCACTCGATGTCCTCGCTCAGACGTTGAGCCTGACGCAAATAGTGGCACTCGCGATGTGCTCTATATTCATATACCTCGAATTGTCAAAAGAGATAAAGTGTCTCGATCTATCTTTCCGGCTTAGCCGAACTCCTCGCCTAGGTGACTGAAGGATATTCTGATTCAAGTTGTTAGGTACAGATAAAAGACAACAAATACCCAAACGACCAGATGAAATCCGACCAAGTATGAACACACCAATGATCTCCACAAACTACAGATCTTGAAAGCCACCACGAATTGCCCCGCCAACGATATCGTGTAGGGTTAGCTGTTATCATCCCGGATCAAATTTCAATGAGCCCAGCTCCCTCCACAAATGGCACACTGTAATGCAAATATATGTATAATCTTAGGGTGGGGGCGGTATTGAACTATTAGCTACTATCATCCGTTATTGAATTTGGATAATCCGAACTGTTCATTTCATGGAGAATAGTAGAAGGCGTTATTTGATCTTCTCTTCCACCCCCAATATGCTAATCCTAAGGTGGGAGACATTATTAGGCTATTAGCTTAAGTGTCAGCTCAAGAATTTCAGAGGCCTGAATCAGACTCGTTAAGTGAGGCCCTATGTATATTTATGCATAAAAAAATGGTTTGACACCTAGGCTTCATAAAAAACCATTACAAAATATTTATAGTGCAAAAACTTATAGCATAGTAAAAGAGCTACAAAGGGCCACAAAAGTTAGCTTTCGATCGTCCGCCGTCCATCGTCCACTATGGTCATTTTCGAATGTCGAATTTTCAAGTAAGCATTGGTTGCTTTCGTTTCTTTGTGTCAAACTGCCCAACTGTGAAGAACTAATGCCGATAGGGCATTTTTTTATGGGCCCTAAAACTCAAATTGAACTTGTTTTTTTTCATAAAAGGCTAAAACTAAATTTTTTTGGACTTATATATAGGAGTTGTACATATTTGGAGGGCCCCATTTCTTACTTTTTTGGGGGCTCAAATCAGTACCAAGAGAAGAACCTGGTCGAAGAACAAAACAGGAGGACTAAACTATCAAAACTGTCCGGACACTCGGCCCAACCTGTCCGGATAGACAAACCAGAGAGCAAGATCACGCACAGTTTTAGCAGAATTTCCATGATTTTCACCTAAACTCAACAATAAGGTCCAAACTCAGGTTTTTATGATATAAGTGAACAAAGTATAAGTAGGAAATGATACAAACTCAACAAAACAAGGGATCAAACAACCATCTCCAAAATTCATCAAGGATTTCAAGTCCAAACCCTAGAACAAGGTGGGTCTTTCAAATTATCAAGAGATACATGATCAAACTAGATGTTTATGCAACAAATCAACCAAGAACACTTTGAAATAGGAGAAAATAGATCCATTCCTCAAGATCAAGCTTCAATCAAGACCAAAATGCAAAACCCTAGCTCCCAGCTCTTGAATCCCACCGAAAAAAACTCTCTGAAGCAAACCCCGGGTTCCAATGACATGAGGATGACGGATCTCTATTGGGTTTGAGTGGAAATTGAGTGAAGGTTAGAGATTTGTAGAGAAATGGGGGAGAGGAGAGACGGAGGAGCCGGATTTCATAGGGGGGGATTGAATTTTCTCTCCTCTCACTTGCTTATATAATGCATATTACACCTCACACCCAAAAGCTTCCAGTTAGGGATCCCTGACTGGAAGCTAGCCGTATATATATATATGTACAAATAATTTTTTTTTTGTCTTATGCCTATGAGATTATATATATAGGATGAGCTTCAAGTCAGGGATCCCTTAAATTGCTTAAAGTCAGGAATCATAAAAAAATATGTATTTAATGTGTTTAGAATGTGTTTTTAAGGGTCCCTGCAAGGAATCATATAAAAATAACCGGAAAAGACTTCATTTGAGCAGTTTTTTCACAAAATATATATCTACGGTTTGTATGAAAAACTGCTCGGAAAAAACCCTTTCGGTCTTTTTTTTTTTTTGATTCCTCGCAGGAACCCTTGAAAACATGTTTTAAACACATTTAATGGCTCGGATCATCAAAATTCAATTGAGAAAGAGAGCGATCCCTGACTTTAACAAAGTCAGGAATCCTTGCCCAAAAATAACATTTTGTTTTTATCAAAAATTGCTTCGATCAAGTCCTCTTTTTTACAAATCCTCGCGTTGGACCTTAAAAATATGTTTTAAATATATCTAATGGTTCGGATCGTCGAGATTTGGTCCGGAACTATGAGGTCCGGACGGAGTTCATAACTTAAGGGTTTGGATAGGAAGCTCACTGCATATATATATACTCCCTCCATCCCAAAATGATAGTCCATTTTGGGACTGTGTGTCATTTTCAATGGTTTATATCTTTTAATGAGAACCTCAAAAAATATGCATTATGAATTTTGTTTGATAGATCTCATTGAGAACATTAATACGGTGCGGAAAAAATTCAAAAATTATTTTGATAAATACATTATTTTTTATTTTGAAAATTGCACGTTGTTTCGTAGTAGACTATCAAATTGGGACGGAGGGAGTATATATATATATTCGTTGGCTCGTGAACAGGGGCGATGACACATTCAAGGGAGGGGGTCAGCCGACCCCACGGCAAAAAAAAAAAAAATACTATTATTATATATATGTTTTTTAAAAATTAATAAATGAACCCCCTCCAAAATTGGTGTTGAACCCACTAGGTAATTCCCCGCCTTCAAAAACATCCCCTTCAAACACAGACGTATACCACAGAACACCCCGCAACAGCAAGAAAAAGAAAAAAAAAGGAAAGTCAAGGCGATTCAGGCGAAGAGACATAGCTGAGAAATGGCCGATCATGTGGCGATGTTCACCCGCGACCGGCGTTGAGACTTGAGATGCCCCATCTGCCATGAAAGAGAGCTATACCTGCTCCTCCCAAACCTGGTTGACCTATTTTCAGCTTTAAGGGAATTTTTTGAAAGTTTTTCTCTCAACCTCTGTTCTTTTCTCAAGCCACCCAATAACTTTTGGGGAATAAACCACTGATTTCCCTTTACTGTGTTCTCAACTCTCACGGAGGTTTGTTTTGGGAAGTGCATCAACTTTTTGGAGATATATTAGTGTGTGTTGAGAGCACATTATTTTATCCAATTTCTTGACATTCTAGTCTTTTTTTTTAAACATATTTCTTTTTGTTTAAGTTGCCTACGATAGGGTAGGTTTTTTTTTTTTTTTTTAACGAAAAGATAATTAATAGGGTAGCATTTTTTCTCTACACACAAAAAAAAATTACACCAATTATTTGCCTCTTTTGGGGAAGCGTACATTTTGCACCCAAAAAATGATGCACTTACGAGAATTATTTTCGAAAAAAATTTACACCAATTTTTAGGTATGTGAATTCCGGTTTAGGTATGTTGCAACCTTCCCGTTTATCTCTCTCTGTCGTTCTTCATTAGATCTTCTGCAATTTTTGGTTGCGTTTTCTGGGAGATCAATTTCGGTTTATAATTTAGTTATTTTTCTTATTTCCAGTTGTCGTTTTCCAACATTTGCTGACCATGTCGAACGGACGCTTTAGGATGCTTGGTATTCGCTGCAGCGATTCGCAATAAATGGATTTATTCCATTCGCCATGAAAATTGTTTTACTAATTGATATTTCTCTTGTAGCTGAAGTGGCTTCGCAAATTAGGCTGCGTCATATATTTCGCTGGTATTGTGCTGCTACATCTGGGTATTGGACTACCGAAATGTAAGTGTTATGCTATCTATTGGCTGTGTCAATGAGAGGAGATCCTTTTGTAATTACCATCTCTTTTTTCAAGTAAAAGTCAAGAAAAAGACGGAAGCCATTAAGAAAAGGTGTTTTCCGGGTAACTTTTTCAGCTGCAACCAGGGCCGGCCCTGAGATTTCAGGGGCCTTAAGCCAGATGACAAAATGGGGCCCTAGATTTCTTCTTTACAAAATTCAAAACGAAAATTTTATAAAGATTATAGAACGTAAAGTAGATCTATATGTCTTCACATGCAAATGATTTGAATAATTAATACTCCTACAAGTTTTATGATTGAAGGTTTCTTTACAGGATGTATAAATAATTTTAGTGGTACAATTTCTTTGAGAAGTCATTTTACGCTACAAGTAAACATGTTGGTAATTTTTGTAAGAGAACCATTTTGGATTCAACAAATAAGAGCTACTGTGACTTGATCTTTTTACTAATCTTTGTTTGTAACTTTGTAAGAGAAAACAAATTTAGATTAAAAAATAAGAGGGATGTGTGACTTGATCTCCTGACCTGAGGCTTAAAAAGAGGCAGCCTTACCGCTGAACCAAGTCACCTCATTACGCATAGTTGCTACTTACTGTGTATATATAACTATCCAGAATGTTGGGGCCCTAATTTTGGGCCCAAAACTGGGGCCCAACGCAGCGGCTTGGTGGGCTTCCCCTCAGGGCCGGGCCTGGCTGCAACTAGGGGTGGAGTTAGGATTTTAAGTTAGCGGAGTAAAAAATTAGATACATAAGGACTTTTTTGTATTTGCTTCTGTAAAGAAATAACTAAATTAAGAGGTGAACTCTATGTTAGAGAAATTAGCAATAGTGATATATAAGAAGGAATGCGAATTAGAGTAAAAGATAATCTGGTCTGTGATGAGAGAGGCACGATGTCGATGTCTTAAAGTTGTTATTGCCTCCCCACACAAGGGTATTGATGAACAATCAACAACTCCAAGATACAACTGTAATGACTAAGAAGAAGATAGCAGTTATCAAATGGAAAAGAGGGAAATGGTTCTCTTATTCCAACCCAAAAGAATTACAGAAATATGGAATTGAATGAATACAATCGACTTCCCTCTGCCAAAGAATTACAGAAATATGGAATTGAATGAATACAATCGACTTCCCTCTGCCCTCTTTATACTGTTGTAACCGCCATAACAGAAATACAAAAAGAAACAAAAAGAAGTAAAGACTTGCCAGCTCAGCATTTGGCTAACGACCCTAACTAGCTGTAACTAACTGTCAGTTACAAGTCGTTATTCATAACATTTCCTCCTCCTTAAAAAAGACTTGACCTCAAGGCTGAATTTCAGGGAATTTTGAACGGAATTCTTGATAGTTGATCCAAATAGCATCTTCAGGGAAAGTCCTAGACCATTGGACCAGCCACTGGACCACAACTCGATTATTTTGTTTCACCATTCGTCTATCAAGCACAGCAACAGGTTCCATGTGCAATGCTCCATTATCACTAACTAGTGGCAAAGTAGGACTGGCTAGAACATGCTGACCAAGCTTTTTCTTGAGCAATGACGCATGAAAAACTGGATGCAGTTGAGCTGTAGCTGGTAACTGCAACTTATAAGCAACCTTGCCTACCCTTGCTATGACTTGGAAAGGCCCATGGAACCTTGGGGAAAGCTTCATGTTCCTCTGTAAGGCCGAAGAGGACTGCCTATAGGGCTGCAGCCTCAAGTAAACCCAATCCCCTACTGCAAACTCCCTCTCAGTTCTTTGTTTGTCAGCATAAAACTTCATCCTATGTTGAGCTTGCTGTAAATTCTCCTTGAGCATACGTAGAATGGAAACCCTTTCCTTGGCCCAATTATCAACTGCTGCAACTGTGGAAGAGCCCAAATTCATAAAATTATGATCTGGTGGGTCTTGTCCATAAACTGCATAAAAGGGAGTGGTTTTAATTGATGAATGGTATGGAGAGTTGTACCACCACTCAGCAAGGGAGAGCCAGTTAGCCCATGTTTTGGGATGATCCCCACACATGCACCTAAGATAGTTTTCTAGGCACTTGTTTACTATCTCAGTTTGGCCATCTGACTGTGGATGGTAAGCATTACTGAGGCACAGTTCAGTCCCCAATAACCTGAACAATTCTTGCCAAAACAGACTAGTAAAGATGACATCCCTGTCTGAAACAATGGAGGCAGGTAGGCCATGTAGCTTGTAGATATTGTCTAAGAACAGTTGGGCCACATCTGTAGCAGTATAGGGTGTGATAATGCCATGAAATGGGCATATTTTGTCAGCCTATCAACCACTACAAACACAGTGGTTTTCCCTTTGGATTTTGGAAGACCTTCTATGAAGTCCATAGAAATATCTGTTCAAATCCTAACCGGTATTGGCAGGGGTTGTAAAAGCCCAGGAGTGTGCACATTCTCTCCCTTGAACCTTTGACACATCTCACAATCTGAAATATAGTGTTGCACATCTTGTTTTAGTCTTTTTCAAAAGAAAGTCCTTTGAATTCTTCTAGTGGTTTTATCAATTCCAGAGAGTCCCCCAACTGTGGAATTATGGTCAGCTGAAATAATTTGTTTCTTGAGGTCTGGGGAATCCCCCACTACTAGACATCCCTTGTAGGTCAGAACCTCATGCTCCCAGGTGTAGCCATTATGGGTGATGCCCCTTTGAGTGCAATCTGTGATCAATTGCTGTAGCTGGGGATCAGACTGCCAACTTAGTTTGACCTTAGGCAACCATGTAGTGTCTATGGAAGTGAGTGCATGTAAAGTAGCAGCTTCCAAGTAGAGATATTCTCTCCTAGAGAGGGCATCAGCAGCCCTATTTCCCTTTCCTATCCTATAGACAATCTCATTGTCATAGCCAATCAGCTTAGTAATCCATTTTTGTTGAAATGGTGTAGCAACTCTTTGTTCTAGTAAGTATTTTAGACTTTGATGATCTGTTCTTATAAGAAAATGTATCCCCAGTAGATAATGTCTCCATTTGAGGACTGCCAAAACAACTGCCATCAATTCCTTCTCATATGTGGATAGAGCTTGATTCTTCTCTGACAAACCCTTGCTCCAATAGACAATTGGGTGCCCCTCCTGCATGAGCACAGATCCTAATCCATTGCCAGAGGCATCAGTCTCCACAATAAACAACTTAGAATAATTGGGAAGGGCTAAAACTGGAAGTGTAGTCATAGCTAATCTAAGCTCTTGAAAAGCTGTTGTAGCTTCTTCAGTCCACAGGAAGGAGTCCTTCCTCAAAAGCTGATTTAGTGGAGCTGAAATCTTTCCATAATCCTTAACAAATCTCCTATAATACCCAGTGAGACCTAAAAATCCTCTTAACTACTTGAGTGTAGTGGGAACTGGCCAGCTTATCATGGCTGCAATCTTGGTTGCTTCTGCTGACACTCCCTTATTAGAGATCAGATGTCCCAAGTACTCCACTTCTTGTTGAGCAAAGACACATTTAGACCTTTTAGCAAATAGAGAATGCTGCTGTAGGATTTGTAGAGTCAGTTCCAAATGCCTTTGATTCCTCAGTTTATTCTTGGGGGAGAGTCGGGAGACTCTTTGATTCCTCAGTTTTGAATGGTTTACTTTTTTTAAAATGTTGCGTATTAAATGCTTGTGTAAATTATCTCATGTGGTCCGCATTCTTTTGACAGGTTGGGGGAGTGGTGCCGAGGAAGGTATGCCATACTTTTTGTTTTTTCTATTTCGTCTAATTATGCGATCATGCTTGTAGTTGAACTAATAGTTATCGATTATTGTTAGTTTGAAGTTCGCCTTCACATTACATTACTTAGCCCTGAGTAGAACGTATTGTTTCTTAAAATTGACACCAAATCTTTTAGGGAAAGGCCGCATAGACTAATTCAGGTGGAATTCATAGATTGGTCGAGTGGGAGATTGGCCGCATGCAAGGGGCTTGCCCCAAGTTTGCAGTCTCAACTCGCCTCACCATCAACCCTTTAACCCTTGGGGTTCCCCCGCTCAAGCATATGAAACTGAACAAGAAACTGAAGAACCTTAAATTCGTAAAATCAAGAATCATTTTTCTCTCTCTCTAACTATTTGTTCGTCGTTTACAAAAGAGTGCCCTTCCTCTATTTATAGAGTCAGATCACACAAGCACACCCTATTTACAAAACTGCCACTACCACTACTTTACTACACAGACTACACCTGGCCCACATATGAAAATCATCAGACATAGGGGTATTGATTTTCAAGAGACTTTCAGTCCAGTAATTAAACAACCAACCATAAGGGTTGTTCTGAGTTTGGCCATGCACTATAATTGGGATATTTTTCAATTAGACGTTTCATTCTAGTAATCAAGTTTGGATGTCTCTGAGTAGTAGGTATAATTCGTTTTCTCGCACTCATGTACATGAGATAAGGAATAGTCTTTACAATCATAAGAAAACAACAACTATGGATGCATATCTGGATGCAATTAAGGACTTCACACAGAAGTTAGAGGTAGCTGGGAGTCCCATTGGTGACGATGAGTTAATCTTTCATACACTTGGAGGTTTGAAGAAAGGTTTTAGAGGATTCAAATCTGCTATCAGAACTAGAGGAGATAATCTTACATTTGAAGAATTAGTCACTATGTTAAAAGGAGAAGACATAGAAATGATGAATGAGGATGATGAAGATACAGTTGTTCCTGTCAATAATGCAGTTCTTGTGGCTACACATTCTAGTGCTTCTTCACAGAATCAGACACCATCCACAGTGCCTTCACTACCTGAGTCCACTCATCAATCTCTCCAATTTGCTGTTCCAATACCATCTCCATATTATCAAACTCAGCAGTATTTTCCATCATTAGGGAAAGGTTTTAACAGAGGAAGAGGACAAGGTCCTAGGTTTCCAAAGAGACCTTGTGATATATGTGGCAAAAGTAATCATGTTACTTCTTTTTGCTATTATAGAGGCCAATTTCCTGGATATGAGAATGGTTATCCATGGAGAGGACAGAATCTTTCCAAAACAGGTATCTTTCAAGTAAAGTCATATTATCAGGAGTTGTGCGGGGGAGGTAATTCACTTTTTCCTTGGCAAGCAATTTGGAAGACGACGACGCCGTTGAAAGTGAGTTTTTTTGTGTGGTGCGCGGCTCAAGGGAAAATTCTCACTATTGATAATTTGATGCGGAGGCAAATAATTGTGGTCAATAGGTGTTGCATGTGCAAAATGGATGCTGAGACGGTGGATCATCTCCTCATCCATTGCTCAGTGGCTCAGGAGATGTGGGCTTTAGTTCTTTCTTGGTTTGGGATGCAGTGGGTTCTGTCTAGGACTGTAATGGAACTCCTGATCGCTTGGAGAAGTGCTAAAGTGGGAAAAAAAAGGAAGCGGGTTTGGGCCATGATTCCTCTGTGCGTGATGTGGATCATTTGGCGGGAGAGAAATTTGAGATGTTTTGAAGGGATCGAGAAACCCCTTTTTAGAATCAAAAGTTTTGTGGTGGACAGTTTGTATAGTTGGGATAGGGGAGAATGTTACCCTACTCTCAGTCAATTTTTGGATTGGTTTACCCTTTTTTGTCCTCGTAACAGTGTATAGGGAGGCTTGGTTTTGAGCGTAGATGTGTATAGGAACTTTGTTTTTGTGTACGGGTTGTTTTCCCTTCGTGCTCTTCTTTTAATATATTTATTTACTTATCAAAAAAAAAAAATGCCTGGGTATGGATATTCTCAATCTCAGTTTCCACAGCAGAATATGCCCGGGTATGGATATTCTCAATCTCAGTTTCCACAACAGAACTTGTCACATCAGTTCTCTCAATCTCACTTTCCACAACAGCAGTTTGCTCCATCATCACCAGCTATGGTAACTCAGTCTAATTTTGGTCCAAATTTTCATGGCTTTATGGGACAAAGGCCTACTGTACCACCTCAGTTCAATGCACCATCAGCACCTCAGTTCAATGCACCATCAACACCTCTTCAGAACTATATGGCTCAAGCCAATTTAGTTGGTTATCCTGGCACATCTAATGCTTCTGTTTCTGGATCTGTTCATATGCCAGACAGTTATGGTTTTTTTTTCATCATCTGGGGGACCTGCTTTTGGGTTGTATGGAGGTTATCAGTCGCAGGATTGGAGCAATGATGGTTCATCTGCACACCAACCTTGGTATTTTGATAGTGGAGCAACTAGCCACATTACAAATAGTCTCAACAATATTACTCAACCAAGGCCTTCTTCAATGAATACTGGTGTTCTTGTGGGTAATGGTACTCAAATTCCTGTGACTCACACTGGGCAAGGTCTCATTCCTACTCCTTCTAGTTCATTTCTTCTTTCTCATAGCTTGCATACACCTAGCATAACACATAATTTACTGTCAGTTCATCAATTTTCTAAGGATAATAATTGCATTCTTGTCTTTGATTCATCTGGTCTGGTCTCATCACTTCCTGTACAAGGGCCCATGTCACAAGGGACTTTATCCATTTCTGACTTACTCTAAAGCTCCTGTTTCTGAGCCAATGCCTACTGCTTTTGTGAGCACCAGTGCTTCAACTCTTCTTTGGCATAACAAGTTAGGCCATCCCAGTGCAAATTTGTTTCATTCTCTCATAAAACAATTTAAACTTCCTGTTTCTTTTTCTGGAAAGCTTGATTGTACTTGTTGTCATATGGCAAAAAGTCATGAGCTGCAATTTCCTTTGTCTGAGTCAAAAACAACTGCTCCTTTCCAGTTAGTTCACATGGATGTATGGGGCCCATCCCCAGTTTCTTCTAATCAAGGGTTTAAGTACTATTTGCTTGTGATAGATGATTTTTCTCGATATTCTTGGTTGTTTCCTTTAGTTCATAAATCTGAGGTTAAAGTTTCCATATCCAATTTCAAAGCCTATGTTACTACACAATTTCACAAATCTATAGAGATTGTTAGAAGTGACAATGGTGGAGAATTTGTGAATCATTATTTGTTGCATTTGTTTTTCACCAATGGCGTTCTTCATCAAACTACTTGTCCTCACACTCCGGAGCAAAATGGAGTGGTTGAGAGGAAACATAGGCACCTAATTGAGACTACCATTGCTCTTCTCTTACAAGCTGATTTGCCCACTTACTTCTGGCTTGAAGCCCTTACCACAGCTGTATTCTTGGCTAATAGACTTCCTCACTCTTCTTTAAAGTACCAGGTTCCATATATGATTCTATTTCAAAAACAACCTGATTATTCTATGCTCAAACCATTTGGTTGTACTTGTTATCCTTGGCTCAGACCATATACCAAGCATAAGTTGGAACCTAGGTCTCAACCTTGTGTATTTTTAGGTTACTGCCCTGCCACAAAGGGATACAAATGTCTTGACCCTGTTACATCTAGAGTATATAGTTCTAGACATGTTCAATTCCTTGAAACTGATTTTTCTTATCACAAGCTCTGCAAATCTTCTCCTGTTGTTGGTCCTGCTCCTACTACTTTTCAGGTGCCTCTTACTGATTTTGAAGACCTGCAGGTACCTATCTCTCTCCCATTTTCTGATTCTTCCAATACATCTTCAAATTCTCCTGCATTTTCTTCTTCTATATCTGTTGAATCTGCTACTGTGTGTCCTGTTCCTGTTATTGTTCCTTCTTCTACACTACCTGTTAGTTCTTCTCCTTCTACTTCTGTACCTTCTCCTGCTCATTCCTCTCCTCATCCTATGTCTGAAGCTTTAATTCCTGCAGTTTCAATACCTGCTATGCCTTCATCCATTTCTACTAATGTTTATTTTGTTCAGTCTGCTAATTCTAATAGACATTCCATGGTTACAAGGTCAAAAAATGGTATCCATAAACCAAAACATCCTATCATTTTGTCAGCTTTGTGTCAGTCTGAAATTGTTCCTGAAATAGAACCTGTACATTACTCTGAGGCATCTAAGTATTCAGTTTGGAGAAAAGCTATGGATGAGGAATATGAGGCCCTTCTTAAACAAGGCACTTGGGATTTAGTGTCACCTCCATCTCATGTTAATATCATAGGATGTCAGTGGATCTATAAGATTAAACGAAATTCTGATGGTAGTGTGGCTAGATACAAAGCACGTCTTGTGGCTAATGGAAACCAACAATATGAGGGTATTGATTTTCAAGAGACTTTCAGTCCAGTAATTAAACAACCAACCATAAGGGTTGTTCTGAGTTTGGCCATGCACTATAATTGGGATATTCGTCAATTAGACGTTTCAAATGCTTGCCTTCATGGCATTATTGATGAGGAGGTTTATATGAGACAGCCTTTGGGGTATAAGGACTCTACTCAACCTCAGTTTGTCTGCAAATTGAAGAAAGCTCTTTATTCTTAGGCCCCTCGAGCTTGGTACTCTGTGTTCTCTGGGTTTCTTTTGCAACAGGGTTTTAAAAACAGTCAAGCAGATGTCTCTTTGTTTACTTTGAAGACAAATCAAGATCTCACATTAGTTCTTGTCTATGTGGATGATATAATCATCACAGGAAGCAACAACAAGTTTATCTCTGACTTCATCTCTACTCTTAGTGCAAGATTTGTTATGAAAGACTTAGGTTCTCTAAGTTACTTTCTTGGTATAGAGGTTCTCAGAAATGGTCCAGCTATGATACTTTCTCAAACTAAATATGCTACAGATTTACTTCACAAATCTGGCATGCAAGACTGTAAACCAAGTGCAACTCCTTCTTCCTCAAAATCTGCTGTTTTGGTCAATGATCCACCTATGTCCAATCCTCAGTGGTTTAGAAGTGTTGTTGGATCTCTTCAATACTTAACCCCCACAAGACTTGAGATTGCTTTTTCTGTCAACTTGGCTTGTCAACATATGCATGATCCTAGGGCTAGTGACTTTTGTGGCAGTGAAGAGAATACTTAGATACATCAAAGGGACCTTGCATCAGGGTTTGTTATTTGTTCCTGGATCTCTTAATCTCACAGCATATTCAGACGCAGATTGGGCAGGGGATCAAATTACTAGAAGATCAACCACAGGTTTTTGCTTGTATCTAGGACCTAATCTCATCTCATGGTGTGCTAAAAAAACAACACACTGTAGCAAGGTCCTCTACTGAAGCAGAGTACAAGTCCTTAGCTCAATGTGCTGCCGAAATTACTTGGGTCCATCAATTGTTGCTTGATTTGCAGATTAATCCTCAAGTGCCTCATACTTTATGGGGTGATAATCAATCTGCCATTTCCTTGGCTTCTAATCCTATCTTCCATGCTAGGACTAAGCATGTCGAAGTGGATTACCATTTTATTCGGGAGAAAGTCTTAAGTAAGCTCATTTCAGTTCAGCATGTTTCTTCTCAATCTCAGATTGCAGATGTGTTCACAAAAGCCTTGACTGTGGCTCACTTTACTTGTCTCAAGACCAAACTCATGGTCCTTGGCATACCCATGAGTTTGAGGGGGACTGTAAGACAGACTCATTAGAGTTCATTTTAGATTAGTTTTTGATGTATTTGTCTCATGTGAATTAGCTGTGTGATTTTCATATGTGGGCCAGGTGTAGTCTGTTTAGTAAAGTAGTGGTAGTGGTAGTTTTGTAAATAGGGTGTGCTTGTGTGATCTGACTATAAATAGAGGAAGGGCACTCTTTTGTAAACGACGAACAAACAGTTAGAGAGAGAGAAAAAGATTCTTGATTTTACAAATTCAAGGTTCTTCAGTTTCTTGTTCAGAAACGACTTTGGGAACTCTGTAGGGATTAGTTTGAGGTGCGCGAAATCTCGCCCGGATTACCCCTAAAGCTGTATGTGTATTTTGTTAGAAATTATTTGTTAGAATTCCTATAAACTTTAGTAACCGGAGACAATAGCACAACCATAAAAATTCAAATAACTATGTAAGTACAAAATTAGGAGTTTGAGAGAAAACTTATGTGCATCGAGTCACGCATAAAACGCTCTCCTTAGAGAAGATACATCCCTGCTTGCACCGAGTTGTGTGACATTCTACTCCCAAGATAAAACGATCCTGGAAAGGTTTCTGTGCAGCTAAAACTTTCCTCAAACCAAGAATCGCCCGTATGCTCAAAATATATAACTTCAAAGTATGTACGAAAAATATAGAGAGTCGAAATGGAGAATACATCTGCGAGAGTTTTTCTTTTCGAGTTTTTCTTTTCTATAAAAGAAGTGTTCTTTCGTATTCTCTGTAGAAGAAGAAGTAGCAATTGTATCTTTCCTCTTAGTTTGTAGACTTATATAAAGTCCAGAAGGATTGAAAGAATTGATTAGTTCTGATTTTTCCATGTGAGATGGCAGAGTAATGAAGGAGCATGGGTGTTGCTCCTAATTCAAGTCCCAACGGACAAAACAAGAAAATAGATAAGGTCCAGTGCAAAGCATCCAAGGCGTAATAAAAATACATATCTGCCACCCACCTAATCAATCCCCCACATAATTTAAAATTTTAAAATAACATAGAGGAGCATTTTTATTGCGTAATAGGTATAGGTACCTTCCGGGTTTGAACCTACACTTAGTGAAAGTAAGTTTTAGTTTGAAGGAGCCACAGTGAACCAAAAGCCTTGAATTGGGCCCTTGAGTCAAACTTCTACTTACCACACACACAGTACAGGCAATTCGTTTTGGTTCTAATCTGGTTTGCGCTTTACGGTCATGCACACGTATCTTGTATCATGAGTGTCTTTAGGGAGTAGTCTAATTTCCCACAGTAGCGACCCCACTACCACACTCACTTAGGTGAGACCTTCAGGGTTATTTGTGACCGATACTCCGCAGAATATGTGAAAGTGTATTGAAAAATGTAAAAGGTGTATTGGAATGTGTGTTTTGTTTGTTTGTTTGTTTGTGTGCTTAACGTGTACCTATTGGGCACACGTTAGCAAGACCCAATTTTAAATTAACAAAATATATAACATACAGTATTTGAAGTTACAGCTAATAAATTAATGCCATCCCTCTCGAACAACATCATTAACCTTTGATGGTAAGTATGGCTGTTTTAGAGACAATGCTTTCACATCCTACATCTTCTCTTTTCTTGAGTTCTCATTTTTTGCATCTTCTCTTTTGCAATACAGATTATTGTTATAAAATGTCTAAACAAATCTTGAGATAAAGTAGCATTTGTGTGTAAAATTACAATAGGAAGTCCGAATTTGAAGGTTTAGTCTTTTGGGAAAAGGGATTTCAAGAAAGAATTATCCATTATTTTGGACCGGAGTTGACGAACGACTTTAGATTTTGGGTAATGCTATATATTCGTTTATTGTTCTCTTTGTTTTTCACGGTCTAATTTCTTCCCATGGTTGATGTTTTCAATTTTAGGAAAAAGATCTATATCCAGAAGGGCACATCTGGCAAAAATTGTGAGAGTGGCACTTCTGGAGCAAATGGAAGTTAGAGCTTTTATCTGAGTTGTCATGGTTCTATCTATATTATGGCTTTTGAGCATAAGGAAAGACATATTTTTATTGTAAACTTACTGGGTTGAAAATGGATTAGACCAAAAAAATTTAGTGCGTGCCTTGCTCTCTTTCTACTCTCTCTCTCTCATAATTTTTTTTTTTTGAACGATTCTCTCTCTCTCTCTCATAATTGGCTAGCACTTTTTTATGCTAAGAAAGACAAAACGTGCTCTAATTTTTTATGCCAGAAATTACATTTCTCTCTACCTTCCATGATAAGCTTCCCAGGGGCACTTCCACCTCCCCCTCCTTACTAGCTGGCCGCCAGCATTTTTCCTTATGTAATGGCGATAGCTTCATGTGTACCAAAACTTTGTACCCATATCATTAGTGTTCTCTGTCTTTTGGTGGGTTTATATGGATATGAAGTAGGGATGGCAACAGGGTTGGGTTGGGGCTGGTTTTGATGATCCCGGCCCCAATCCTAAAATTTCTGAACGACCCCTAACCCTCTCCTAACCCGACCAGGTAATTTCCAAACTACACATTAATTATTTGTGGACTTCAAGAGAATATTTGATATAGTATGTTCCTGAATCCTGAGCATTGGATAATTAGACTTACGAAAGAGAGAGAAGTGGAAAAGAAATGGGATTTGGGGATGTGTAGCTTGCGGCAATGTGCTGTATCTATTGTTTGACCATTGACTAGGCCTAGATGATAAACTAATGTTAATTTGACAATGGGTATTTTGGGTAAGAGTCACGTGTAGCTAGATTAATCCTCAACTTTGTGCGCATGTTATGGAAATTTTAGTAGAAGGTTTTAAAATTTGTTTTTGTTTCAGCGGGGCTTAACACTCAAGGTGACAGGGTCGATTTCCTTAGCTAGTGATTTATTCTTTTGGCAATTTAACGTCACATGAACGCATGAAAATAGCGTGGAGGAGCAAAACAGATTAGTAGTATTGTTTATCAAGACATTCGTCATCACCAAGAGAAAAAAAAAAAGGATTACTTCCTCCGTCCCTTTTTGAGCGGGTGTGCCACTAACTTGGCTTTTTTGGTTTTTTTAGCTTTTTTATGTGAGAGTTCGAAATACGCGTTGGCTATTTGTGGTTTTTTATGTGATGTATTGTGAGAGAATGACCTGTCTCGAAAAATGCAATAAGCTGGCTTTGGCTTTTTGAGTTAGTGGAATGAGGCCTAAGTGTGTTACATGAGAATTCTAACTATTTTTCTCTCACATCAATTTTTACATCTACTTTCCATTACTTACTCTTATCAATATAATAATACCCACTAACTTTTTAAAAAAAGAATCTACTTTTAAGGGTAAAATAGGAAATGTATCCACTAACTTTTCAAAACACACATTTACTAAGAGACAACACAAAATGAAAATGTAGACACTATAAAACGGACGGAGAGAGTAGTTTCTAAAAAGTGATTGTGATTGTGATTGTGTTAGGAAAATCTTTTCAACAGACTTTAAGATTCTATAAAAATTTATGGAAACTGAAAAATGGTTTAAAATGTGATTTTAGAGAAATTAAATTTGGAATGCTTTTCAAACTAGATTTTAGATTTTCCATGTATTTTTTGTTGCTAATAGTCATGTACTTTTTGCATGCGGTAAAACTATTAACTTTTTATACAATTTAAATAATTTCACAGAGATAGTAGACCAGTTTATCTACTTCCACGTACAAGCTTCGAAAATGTATAATACGAAATAGAATCTAACAATATCATATATTAGCTCCAGCCAGAAAAAAAATATAAATTTTTCCTATTGCGGACTTCTCAAAAAATGTAGATTTATTTTAGTTTATAATGCATCATTTTTTTTTTTGAAAAGCAAAGATAGATTTCATTAATCCCAAGGGAGCCAATATGAAATCAGTACAACAGGAAAAAATTTGCATTGAGAGAGGTTCGGAGTCGCATTGACTCCTACTACTGCTACTCGCAAATACTTAACCCACCTCCACGTCTCTCGATTATTAAATAAACCATGTTGGTAAGATACCAACACACCTATTGACTCTTAGATTTCATTTTGTGAGGCTTCCTTGTTATACAGATAGCATAGCATATGACCGTGCCTAAAGGCACAACGAAGTATTTGAATCCAAACAGTCAATATGCGCATGACTTTATGAGTCCACCAAAATTACTAAAAGATTGGCTAGGAATAAAAAACGACTAAACTTTTATCCGTCAGGAAACCAATTAATTTAAAAAAAAAAAAAAAAGGGCCTCAAACTTGGAGGAAATAACAAACAATAAAAAAGTGCCTTAAACTCTAATTTAAAAAAAAAAAAGTCACTACAACATAATCCAATATCATAAGAATAAAGTGTGGCCTCATCAGACGATTAGGTGCATCCTCCAACTGCAGTTTTTCAAAACCTAAATCTAGGAATGCCTAAATGCTCAAGTGCCAAAACTCATGATTCAGTCACACAATAATCCTATGAAACTTAAAGTCCCTTGCAAATATTAGGCTTTTGTATTTGAGACTTTTCTTGGAAGTAAATTTCTACATCAATTATCATCACTAACAAATCGGAAAAAAATGGTGGTGACGGTGTCGTGTCCTCTAAGTTTTGAATATTTTTGTCAAAGTACCAGAATTGGAAACTTGTTGTGTGTTCGTGTTGGTGTGTTAATTGAACACTCAATCTCATTCTAAATAACATCTACCCTTTTAACTTAAAAAACAAAGAGTTTCTAATTTATCATGTGAATGAGCTATATACAAATCAGAGCCGTATATCAATGCAATTGAGAAGAAAGGTGAAGCTTTTACCCTGCGATCATGCCGTACAAATAGTTAGAAGAACTTAATTTTTACTTCAATAGGCGAAAATTCTTACGGACTTTCACAAATTCGAGAATTTGGCCGTGATGCGGAAGTTGGACAGGTTTCATAATCGGTGAGAGTCTTTGACCCAGAAAGTCCCAATTTTCTAACGGGTTATGAGTCACCCTTTGCCATCAAGGATCGTCAGAAATCTAAGAATTGCCTAATTTAATGTGCAAACAATACCAGAGCAGCATAGTTCTGGGTGATCATCGGACTTGGACCGTGTTTGGTTGAAACAGCAAACATCCAATGTGGATGGGGAGATGGAAGAGGAAAGATAGAGGCTTTATGATCGTTCTATTGAGTTTGATGAGAGCGTCAGGGAAGGAGAAGTGGGGAACGTGGGGTGCTTTTGGGCAGTTAAAAGGAAAACATCTGACTGTGGTTTTTGAGTCTACACACACATGCTAAATCTCACCCTTAAAAGTACTTCTCTTGCAAATCTGAACCCTAGATTCAGATCCAACGGTTCAAAATATAGGGAATTCAAATACTGAGCTCCCTTATTATATAGAAATTTCGGTTTCTGGGAGATCAATTTCGGTTTCTAATTTGGTTATTTTTCTTATTTCCAGTTGTCGTTTTCCAACATTTGCTGACCATGATGAACGGACGCTTTAGGATCCTTGGTATTCGCTGCAGCGATTCGCAATAAATAGATGTATTCCATTCGCCATGAAAATTGTTTTACTAATTGAAATTTCTCTTGTTTCTCTTGTAGCTGGAATTTTTTCGCAAATTAAGCTGCGTCATATCTTTCGCTGGTATTGTGCTGCCACATCTGGGTATTGGACTACCGAAATGTAAGTGTTATGTTATCTATTGGCTGTGTCAATGAGAGGAGATCCTTTTGTAATTACCATCTCTTTTTTCAAGTAAAATTCAAAATATAATCCAGAAAAAGACGGAAGCCATTAAGAAAAGGTATTTTCCGGGACTAGGGGCGGAGTTAAGATTTTAAGTTAGCGGAGTAAATTAGATATATATAGACTATTTTTTCTATTTGCTTCTGTAAAGAAATAACTAAATTAAGAGGTGAACTCTATGTTGGAGAAATTAGCAATAATTATAGTATATAAGAAGGAATGCGAATTAGAGTAAAAGATAATCTGGTCTGTGATTAGAGAGGCACGATGTCGCTGTCTTAAAGTTGTTATTGACTCCCCACGCAAGGGTATTGATGAACAATCAACAACTCCAAGATAAAACCCAAATCACGGCCAAGCCTTCTCGATGTTTGCATCCGCCGGAAATAGTATGAACCGTTTATGATCGAAGTTGCCCGAAGATATAGGAAAATATATGAATCTGATAATCAGAGAGGGGGGAAAGAGAGAGATGAAGTTTTGATGTTGAAGTACTATTTTAACATTATAAAATTAGAGCCTTTTATAGGCTTATGTTGCATCTCTCCCTAAAAGAAACAACTTTAGGGGATTACACCTTCAAATGAAGAGACACTTATTTAAATAGTGACTCTTGGGTTTAAGTCAAAAGAATTAAGAATAAGTTTAAAACTTAAATATTCCAACACTCATAAATATATAGTGATACATGTATTTTTCTTTATAACTCATCCCAATGACTTATTATATTTTGAAAACAATATACGATAACCTTATTTGTAAAACTATCAACTCTAAAAAAGAAATAACTAAATTAAGAGGCGAACTCTAACATAAATATACAGTGATACATGTTTTTTTCTCTACAACTCATCCCAATAACTTATTATATTTTGAAAATAATAAACGATAACCTTATTCGTAAAACTATCAATTCTCAAAAAGAAAAAAAAACCTGAGAATTCTATGAATTTTAAGTAAGTTGGGCAATTTTAAATTTTTTGAGGGGGCAAAATCACAAAAATTTGACTCCATACTGGCATACTATAAAAAATCCTTGTGAGAAATTGAAGTGCATCCAGCTTGATCCCATGTCCCCCTCCCATGTCCTTCCAACAAACAGGCCTTAAATGGGCCAATAGTGTCCTTGGAAGTTGGAAGGCTTCTTCCAATCGGGATGGTTTGTTTATTCTTGGGGAGAGTCGGGAGACTCCTTGATTCCTCAGTTTTTAATGGTTTACTTTTTTTAAAATGCTTGTGTAAATTATCTCATGTGGTCTGCATTCTTTTGACAGGTTGGGTGAGTGGTGTAGGGGAAGGTATGCCATACTTTCTGTTTTTTCTATTTCGTCTAATTATGCGATCCTGCTCGTAGTTGAAGCTCGCCTTCGCATTACATTACTTAGCCCTGAGTAGAACGTATTGTTTCTTAAAATTGACACCAAATCTTTTAGGGAAAGGCCGCATAGACTAATTCAGGTGGAATTCATAGATTGGTCGAGTGGGAGATTGGCCGCATGCAAGGGGCTTGCCCCAAGTTTGCAGTCTCAACTCACCTCACCATCAAACCTTTACCCTTGGGGTTCCCCCGCTCAAGCATATGAAACGGCTTTGGGAACTCTGTAGGGATTAGTTTGAGGTGCGCGAAAGCTTGCCCGAATTATCCCTAAAGCTGTATGTGTATTTGAAGTTTCAGCTAATAAATTAATGCCATCCCTCTCGAACAACATCATTAACCTTTGATGGTATGTATAGCTGCTTTAGAGACAATGCTTTCAAATCCTGCATCTTCTCTTTTCTTGAGTTCTCATTTTTTGCATCTTCTCTTTTGCAATACAGATTATTTTTATAAAATATCTAAACAAATCTTGAGATAAAGTAGCATTTGTGTGTAAAATTACAATAGGAAGTCCGAATTTGAAGGTTTAGTCTTTTGGGAAAAGGGATTTCAAGAAAGAATTATCCCGTTATTTTTGTGAGTTGACGGACGACTTTAGATTTTGGGTAAGGCTATTCGTTTATTGTTCTCTTTGATTTCACGGTCTAATTTCTTCCCATGGTTGATGTTTTCAATTTTAGGAAAAAGATCTATATCCAGAAGGGCACATCTGGCAAAAATTGTGAGAGTGGCACTTCTGGCAGAGCAAATGGAAGTTAGAGCTTCACTCTTCTCCCCAAGAACTTGTGATCTCTTTAAGCAATCAATTGCCTGGCACCTTTCTCTGCTTAGAAAGACAAAATGAACCTTTAGAATGGGCCTCTTTTCTTTCTGATAAAAAAGAAAAGAAAAAGAGGAGAGAACCAAATTCGGTTCCTAATGGCATTTCTACATCAATTTTTAATCCATTTCCCTAGTTTTCCTTTTACTCTTGCATGCTTGCTGTTTCTGGACCCGCGGAAATTCCAAAATTACGGTCCGTTTGGATGGCGTATTGGTAAGGGGAGATAAAATAGTCGGGGGAGATTAAATAGTTCATGGTTTGGATGAAGAATTAAAAAAGGGGATAAGGAGGGTGGATCATGTAAAAATCTGTCAAAATATTATTTTGCCCTTGGTAAAAAATGGCTAGTTTTTTTTTTTTTTTGATGTAATTGGGTTTCATGTGCATAGGTAAAGTAGATCATAAAAAACGGGTAGATCATAATTGATGTAAACCGTTGGATCATATGGCTTTCATGTGCACCACCACACCAAATCATTTTGTCTCATTTAAATTTCATTTTCTTTGAAAACATCGACAATCCCTGTTCATCTTCCCCACTCCCTCTCTCTCTATGCAAAACACAGTGGTTTGCCAAAAACCCCTCTTTTTCTCTCAGCCCCGTCCCCCTCTCAGAGTATCACCAATGGTATACTCAAAATTGAATAATCAAAAATTACCATATCATCTTTTGATTATCCATTTAGAGGATGACTAAAGTTAACAATGTAAATGTCCACAATGGCATAATCAAAATTGAGTGCTATATCACCTTTTCCAAACTAAAAAAGAAACGAAATTATTTAAAAAATAGCTTTTTCAGAAAAAAAAATGTTTCTTTAAAAAAAAATTTAAAACAGTTTTTTTTTTAAATAATAAAACGAAACAGTTTTAAAAAACACTTTAATTTTAGAAAACAAGAGGTTTTCCACACAAAAAAAAATTCGAAAATTCCGTTTTTGAAAAAAAAATAATTCAGTTCTAGAAAACAAACAATTTTCATTAAAAAAATTCAAAAACTTAAACAATTTTTGAAAAAAAAATTAAAATTCAGTTTTAGAAAACAAACAGTTTTCGAAAAAAAAATAGGTTTTGAAAAAGGTTTAATAATTTTTCAAAAACATTGTTGGAAAATAGAGAGATAAAGTTTTTTTGTAATGATGAATATATTTAATTGATGAGATGTGGGGTCTATTAAATTTGGTTATTGGGAAAAGGTTGGTAATTTTGAGTATGCGGATGCCAAAATTGGAGTATTGGTTAAGATGTTACTAACTTTGAGTATTCCATTGTGAGCACTTTTTGAGCCAAACATTGTTTACTTTAACACCATTTTGATTTTGAGTATGCCATTGGGGATAACCTCAGACCCACTTCAAATCCCTCTCTCTCGTGTGAAAACCGATCAAACCTCTCTCTCAACAGCCCACCTCGACGGCTTCAAATCCACGACTACAGATCATTCACCTTTACGCAGCAGATATGTTTTTTTTTTCCTGATCTTTTGTAATTGTTCGGTAATATTTTGTAATTGTATTCAAGATCTGATTTTTTGGTATTTTTTGGTTCACAAAGTCAGTTGGAAGAGAAGGGGTAGAGAAGTAAAAATGGCTGGATAATCCACCCCCTTGCTTTTATTTAGTCCGGCTTCCCCCCTAATTATTTTGTCGGCGGCTAGTTCCCCAACCATGGACTAACTGTCAAATCATCTCCTCATCCGACCAGATTTCTTCATCCGGCTCTCTTGTACTTCATCCAAACGAGCCCTTAAGGACATATTTGGATGAGGTATATGGAAGAGGGATGAGGGGGTTGGGCTAATTAATACCCCTTCCCCTCCTTATTACCATGTTTGGCAACAAAAATGCCCCATGACTAAATAGCCCGGTGATTAAATAGTCAGGCCCCTCCTTCACTAAATATAAGTAGGGGGGAGGGTGTCTATGTTTAGTCTCGGGGGGATTAACTCCCCATTTTACCTCTCTATCCTCATGCAATTTCCTTTGGATCAAAAAATAAAATACTTCCGTGCGTAATTTTTTATTTTTGTTTGCACCAAATTAAACTACTAATAGAGATCTTAAATTCAATGCAAAAAAAATTGAATTTTTTTATATTTTAGAATTTTACATTGTTGGCTTGTTGAGTTGCTTTGTAATATCTTTCGGATCAAAAAATAAAGTACTTCCGCATATATTTTTAATTTTTGTTTGCACAAAATTAAACTACTAATAGAGATCTGTAATTCGATACAAAAAATTTAGGAAAAAATTTATTCTGTAGAATATTGAAATTATTCATGTATTAACTTAAAATAAATATTATATGAAAATAACTTTTTATATTTTTAATAAAATAAATATTACAATTAAGTATTGTAACTTAAATTTTAAAATTACATGAGATTAATTAATTTTGGTTTCTAAATAATTACTATAAATACAGTACATAATTCAATATATGTATTACCAAGGGCGAGAAAGTCTTTTGACATGATTTTACACCATCCTCCTTATCTTCCTTTTTTTTATTCCTCATCCAAATCATGTACTATTTAATCTCTCTTCTTTACTGTCACATCAATGTGGGTCCACCTTTTTTATTTAATCCTCCCGACTATTT
>JAXBDA010004751.1:0-27419 GCA_036023075.1 Gaultheria prostrata
GAGAGAGAGAGAGAGAGAGAGACGAAGAACAAAGAAAAAGAAAAAGAAAATAACGCGAGAGAGAGAGAGAGAAAAATCAGGTTCCTAGAACCTGCTCTGATACCTTGTCGAAAGATTCGAACGATATGATTTAATCTTCTCACAATGAGGAAATATATAGACTGAGTACAAGATAAAATAAGAAAAGAACTTGCCTAACTTGCCTAATTGATTCTACCTAACTTGCCTAACTTGCCTAATTACAATACATATACTACCATTATTTCCAACAAGTTTAATACCAGCATAACGAGGGTGATAAGTGAAAGCCTCTGCTTCCACCTTGTACTCCAAGAGAGCTGTAAAAGCTTGCATGACTAGCAGAAACAGGTATGGGGATAGTGGATCCCCCTGCTGCAATCCTCTTCTACCCGGAAAGTAACCATGGAGACTTCCATTGATTACTATGGAAAACCTTGAAGAGGTAACGCATTGCTTAATCCAGTGCACATAAAGCGCAGGGAATTCCATTGCCTCCATAATGTCAAACAAAAAATCCCAGTTGACAGAATCATATGCTTTCATGATATCCAATTTCATAGCACATCTAGGAATGTCCCGTATCCTTATGGTATCCCCTAACCATTTCTTGCATTAGCAAAACGTTGTCTTTAATGGACCTGCCTTTTACAAAAGCTGATTGGTTAAGCCCTACAATAGAAGGCAGCAACTGTTGAATTCGATTAGCTAACACTTTGGAGATACATTTATAAGGAACATTACAGCAGGCAATGGGTCGTAATCTCAAACGGAGGAAGGAGCAGAGACCTTGGGGATAAGGGAAATGGCAGTAGAGTTCCAACTCCCAAGAAGGAAACCACATTGGAAGAAATAGCTAACCGCATGAGTGAAGTCCTCTCCCACAACATCCCAGTTATCCAGATAGAACCCAGAACTAAACCCATCAGGCCCCGGGGCCTTATCCCTTATAATCGACTTAAGAGCTGCTCTAACCTCATCCTTGGAAACAGGCTGGATCAGATACTCACTCATATCCTGGGGAACTTTCTTCTTAATAATGGTCCTCAAGATCTCCCTAGCCTCAACTTTATCTTCGAAAGGAGAACCCAGCAATTGTTGATAAAACCTCAAAATTTCTGCATTTACCTCCTCCTGATCCTTCAGCCTAACACCTTGAGCATTTACAATACTCAGAATTTTATTCCTCATTCTATGAGTATTCATTTTCTGATGGAAAAAATGAGTATTCCGATCTCCAAGAGCCAACCACTGCACCCTAGACTTCTGCTTCTTAAAAGATTCCTCAGCATAACACACATCCGTAAACTTAAGTAGTTGAACCCCTTCTTGTTCATGAAGAAGACTATCCCCAGGGTCTTGTCCACATAAAGTCTGAATTCTTTCAAGGTCCAACCGAGCCTGTGCAACTCTGTTAGAGATATTACTATAATGCTTCTTATTGAAAGCAATCAACACAGGCTTTAGCCTTTTGAGTTTCATACTCAGTTTCACCTGAGCCATTTAACTTTTATTTGATCCTGGTTTAGACATAACCGTATTGTACCAGGCGTCTGTAGGCTTGCTTCATAGCATGTAATCATACCACCAGCAAAACCTATATAGGGAGAGCAGGCAAAACTTAGGATTGTACTCAAGGGTATGAGGAGGAAAATGCTACTGTGACCAATCTGAGAATGGTGAAGGTTTTATGATTGTGTCCTATCTTATGAATTATTTATGTTGGACATGGAGAAAAATTGAAGATGCTGAATATGTATATGAAATAAGTAGGTGAAAATAATGACTTGAAGGAAGAGGTAATTATAAGTGATCTAATTGGATATGTGCGTAGTACGTGGGATGGATGCTTGTGCCTTGCTCCTCGTTAAAGATTTTTCCACTGCATAAATAGAGTTAGAACTGTAACATAACAGGCAGTATCTATTTTGAATATTACAGCATAAGAACTTCAGGAGATAGTGAACAACTGAATTTGAAGCTTTAGACTGTAGACATATCTAGTTGGGAGGTATCCTTTTGTTCAATGAAGGTTGACTGTGTCTCTTAGACATGCCTGCCAATTCATCCACTGGAATATTTCAGAAAGGATAGGTAGGGTTTAATGTTCAGAGGCTTTCAAATTGAAGATCCCATTTTCCACCTAAAGATTTCTTCACTGGGAATCATGCTTATGGAGCTATGGGAACTTGCGGATGAAGAATCAAAATGGAACTTTATGAGTTTTAACGGATTTGATGGCAGAGATTAGAGTAGTAGCTTGCTAAAGAAGAATTGCCGATAATTAACACCCATGAAGTGATGACGTACGAATTGCGGACACAATCCTCTCAGCTGTTCTCAATGGGCTTCTTTGAGGAGTTTCGTGGGCTATGTCATCTAAGAGCTAGGAGTATTGATAGGAGATTTTCAAGACCAAAACTACATTTTGAGTCAAGAGTTGGGAAATACTTACGGTTTGTTCCACCCTAGCTTCGTAACAGCCACCATCATACTATTTAAGAGATTCAATAACCAAACCAACTGTGGGTCTGAGCCGGGTCAACGGGTTCAGTCAATGGGGCGGGTTACTGTCTCCAGATAACGTGGCCGGGGTGTGGAAGGCTGGTTGCGCTTGATGCCCATGTGCAGAAGGTTTTGGCAGCATGTGGTGGCATGTTCGTGAGAGTATGAGTGCGTGCTTTATGGCTCCAAACTTGTCTCGATAAGTAGAAGCCTCTGATGTGGTCAAAAAGTGCAATTCTAGCACTCGTGTTCTGCAGTCAAATGAACACGGTTTTTGGTTCTATGGCCTCAGATCCAAGTTGTTGTGCTTGGGAGACAATATTTATGTGGTTCGGCGATTGCCTACTTCTATGGGTAGCAGATTTTAACTATGGAGGAGGATTTTACAACACCCAGCCTCAATGCAAACCCAACTGTTTCTCACTTTCCCTTTGATTGCCACATTGCTCTTTAAAAGGTACAGATACACATACAAGATGAAAAGAGAAATGTTCACTACCATGCTTCAGGAATTAACTTCACACGTGATTTTCAAAGTCAACAATCTGGATTTGAGAATTTGAGCTATCAAGGGTTTGCTCCAATCCAAAGAGCATTTGCCACAAACCTCAACTTGCAAGTTGCAACAGAATATCTTCAACACTTACATATCTGTAGCCGATAAAAAAAACACTTGCATATCTGTATACAGGCTCAACCAGTTTGCTAGTCAAGTGGTAGGTAAAAACATCCCTTTTACCATCAAGATTGTGAAGCTGAGTTGGTTGAAGCAGGTGATGAAGATAGTTCTAGACACCCATTTAGGGTCAACAGTCAATACTATGAAGAGATGAATCTTGAGATATATTTACTAAATGGAACGTGATCACCACATGAGGTTAGAGGAGCTCAAAGGTTTGAGGCATCATAGTATTTTTTGCCTCTGATTCCAATATTTGATTAGCATTTTCAAACTTATTTACGATGCTAGACCAGCTTAATGACATTTAGCTATTTCCTTTTGCACATTTTTTGGAACTGCTAGTGAATCTTTATCTACTTCTTGTTTAATTTACTTAACTTAATCTACATCTATGGTGGAGGCCATTACTTAACCATGAGTTTATCTCCTGACAAAAGCCCAGTTCGTTGTTGCAGCTGGTCTTACATCTTCATACATTACGCTCTTCTCGTTGCCTATGTGGCTCGTTCTTCAGATATTTTGGCCAGTTTCCTTGGCATTCCAGTGTATGTACTGTAATTCTAACTTCTGATAATAACTATGTGCCTGTAGTGTATGCTTGTTGATGTTTTCGCCTCATTTTGTCCTGGAAACCTATATGAGCCTAGGCGGCCTCTCCACTCATTGCCAATTGGTTTTGAGTTGGATGCTTTAACACATGTTATGGAATCCTTGATTTGATTTAGAGTTCAAACACTTGTTTCATCCTGCTATACATTTCATTTGCTGATGCTAAGATCGCAAGTACGATCATTTTGTGAAGAGCATTTTATACCTGGTACAGGTTCTATTAGAATGAAGGATGATGTAAAGACGTTGGCGTGATAGATAATAGGGTTAAAACAAGAAAAAGGTGGAGGTGGCGTATATTGGGTGGGATGGTTGTTCATTGGCGTGTTTATTGGATAATGAACTTCAATGTTCATTTATAGATCTGCGGGGACAAAAGCTAAGACATTTTCCACACGCACACACACACCCCTATATATCGTAAACGAATTATTTGATGCTTCCCATATCTAGTGATAAGGTACTATAGTAAATCTGTTTTCTAATAAGTTTATGCTTATGCGACAAATATGTGCAATTTAGTGGCAATATGAGTAAGATGTCGGTTTAACTTTCTGAAATGCTAGAAGAGACATTAACAACAATAGACTCTATACAGGGTATCATAGCTAGTATTGCCTTGTCACGAAGTACAATAGTGTGGGAAAAATACATTAGCATCTTTGAATTTGACATCTAAATATAACTATTATACGCGTAATGCGTTGCATCTAAGAAGAAAAGTCATATCATTATCAACAAGAGTAAATGCGATTTGGAGAATTCTAAATTCTAACTACTATATTTGTCCTGTCAGGTGTTGCAGAAACAGTTAATCTATACTTAAGCAGTGTAATTGCCTTGGATATGTCATTGTCTTGGTTCTGAGTCCAGCTGGGCTGTTTTGCTAAACAAATGTGGGAAATGTGTCCTTCCTATTCGTGGCCTGCATAACATCTCAACTGCATATTGTTTAAGCACCAACACCACAACATTCTAATCTGTCGTTGGTTCTCTCATAGTAATGCATCTCTTTCCATCTATATAGTTCTGTCAGTTGCCACTTCCATGGACTTCATCATATGATGTTTATAATGTCTCTAAACTAAATCCTAACAGATGTTGGGGTTGCAGAAATACAAGGACAACGATTAGATTTTACCTTTTTCATTTTGTCAGACGTGTGGCATAGAGTTAGCTCATATACCTGCCATGGTAGATCTTACTGTTGTCCTTCCTTGTGGTGTCCCTAAATAGTGTACACCAACACAATGCCCTTGGGCTCTAGTTTCATCAGTTGCACTTCTATGGATAATATCACCAAGTACTTGCATATGGCTGTTAGGCGTTGATGGGCAGCATTATGATTGCAGATGGGAAACCGCAACCTTGTTCTCATTACTTTTGGGAGGCATTTGTTACTTTGGAAGGTTGGCATTTCCTCTCTCTTTTTACCTTTTTTAGGGGTCAATGGGTTGCTTAGATAACTTACCATGCAATAATTTGCCTTGGTCTACTTGGAGACAAATACTATGTCTCCTTGTGGAGATACGTACTATAAAAGAGCGTCATTTGACTTTCTAGATCCATATATAGTATCTCCTTGCTACTTTGGGATACAAACCAGAGAGAAATTGCCTCATTATAGGTTGGACTTATGAGGGCATATGACATTCACTCTATGTATATCCTCTCTTTAAATAGCCCATAGAACTCCTAATCGTTACTTTCTCTTTTTACTGAAATAGAGATTCTTCCATTTCATTTATGCAATCTATAGCTTGCTTTTGGTGCAGAAATTTGGTGTACCAATAAAAACAGATGGGCTTATACATTCAAATAACAACCACTTGCAGATATAAAGATAGAAAGGCATTAGGAGAGTCTGTAGTTTTTTGGTTAATTTCCTTCTTCGATTCCTTGTTAATTGCCTCTTTACATAGAAGCCTGTTTAACTTTCGAAAAAAATGTTAAATGACTCCAGAATTTAAATTATAATGTAGCCAGCGGTTTGTTGGAGCAGTAAATGGTGTTCTCGTATTTGGAATCATCATTTCCTTTACAGCTCTTGTGGTAATTCTCCTCCTCAGTGAACTACTTATTATGTTGGTTTCCTTTTATAAAATTTCAAAATGCTTTTGATTATGACTATTTGATGCAGGAAAGCATTCAAGGAATGAAGAAAAAACCCAACAACAAATTCATGAGAGCACAAATATAGAGAAAACTCTGTTTCTTTTCCTATTATTCAATAATCAACCAAGTTGTAGCAAGGCTTATGTAACAGAACCGTAATAACCTAGGTAATACTTACAGAAAGGAAATTACTTGCCAATAAAACCTATAGGAGATTAATCGCGGAGAATATCAAAAGAAGAAAGATTTGAGGTTGGATGAAATCTCAAAACTAGACAGGAAAATAACAATATTAGTACGAATCTGCATCAAAACAGAATTATATAGGCAAAGTATGTTCTATTTACTAAAATTGCAAATCTCTTACCGGAAAACGTACCCAAAGGCTTTTCGCATGGCAAAGTGATGAGCCTTGCTAGTTGGGCCATGTCCAATCGCGGGCTATTCTGCCATTGTTGAGCCGCACCTCTAGGCTTTCTGCAGATCAAACTAATCTATATAAAAACGGTCTGCATCGCTATGGAGTATTTACTAGTCTCATGTGTACGGAAACTACAGTAATATATTTATAACATGACATACTGATCACGGTACAGAGAAGAGTTTTCTGAATAAGAGCACTGGATTTGAAGCATGGGATGCTATGTTTTCTTCCCCCATAATAAATAAATATAATATTAATAAAAAGTACTAGAAAGAAATATGAAAAAGGAAAAAGGACCTCAGACAACCTTTGAATCAATAGTAAGATACTTGATGTTGAGGGTCTGGTAACATTGTAAGCAGATGTATTTTTCCGTTTCATCCAAAGTTTGCGTCCACAATTGTTGTCATTTAATATTTTTAGTGTCATATCTTTCATCATGAAATGGAGTTGTAAGGGCTGTGTATTTTTAACCTTGCGCAATTCTCCTTACTTCACACATTAGAGACTCATATTTCCACTCTATCGTTCAATTGTTTGAATAAAACGGTTCTTAATAAGTTAGACCAGCACAAATCAATTGCTTCATCACGTAGTCATAGTTGAAATCATCACTCACTGTCAATAGCCATTTAGTAAGTTTTTCCATATTATGTTTTTAATTTGTTTTCTTTACTAGGTAGTGGCAAGTGGGGACTTGCACTGGGATGCTCTTTTAAAAGCCAACTTTGAAGCTGTTCCTCGCAGTATACCTATAATAGCACTTTCTTTTGTTTATCAGGTAATAGTTGCATCCTTCAGTAATCCAACATCGAAGCAATAGAATCTTTTCATTGCACTTTCTTTTGGTTTACCATTCATTTCGAATCTGGTTGGTTTCAGAATGTAGTTCCTGTTCTGTGTACAAATCTTGAAGGAAACCTGGGAAAAGTGAGGTGAAACATCTTGACATTCATGCTTCTGCTTGAAACTAAGGTGAAACAGTATATGGGTGCTGTTTTCTTGTTATTAATGTTATCATAGTTCAACATTTGAGACAAATGGCCATTCTCATCAGTAATGACCACCAAAAACCACACACAACTAGTAAATTTTGGTAGGTTTCTAAATAAGTGCCAGTATGTTTGGTTTTTAAGCAGTAAATAAAGATTGTCAGTAAGGTTTTGGTTTGAGTAACTGATCGCTATCCATTTTTTCAATAACATCAATACATGCATTACTCCCTCCCTCGTGATTACTTTAAGGTGGAAGTAGAACCTATGTAGCATGCCACGGACACGTGACACGACCCCGACACTCCGACACGTAAGTTTGAAAGAATTAGAGGACATGATACGTTGGGGATAGGTATTTAAAAACATTTATTTATTCAGCTGTATAAATAACAAAAAAGGCTCTACTTATAAATATGTAACACCATATATACCTAAAATCTTATTTATCATTTCAGCATTCACAAAAGTACTCCAACAAAAATTGTTTCGCCATAATAAACCATCACATGTCACACAAAAAAGAAAGACTTTTTCAAGCTTTAACAAGTGTCTACTATATTGTTTAACACCCCCATGTCACACAGAAAAGAAAGACTTTTTCAAGCTTTAACAAGTGTCTACTATATTGTTTAACACCCCCTAACACCTATTGCGAGTGTCCCGAGAGTGTCCGAACCAAAAACGTAGGGAAAATATAGGACACTTTGGATTTGAGTGTTGAACACGTGTCTGGAGAGTGTCGGTGTCTGAGAAGTGTCCGACTCCGACACCGGTACGTGGCCTCCGACGAAGTGTCCATGCTACATGGAGTGGAACGTTTTATTTCTCTTTTATGAATTCTCCTCTCAACACTCGAGAAAACTATTTGCATCTCGAGTTACTACATCTGCTATCCCTTTTAGCATTTAATTAGACTAAATGCTTTTTTTCCCAGCCCTATAAATAAAAAAGTCTGCCACTGTATTAGTGTAGAACTTTGAGGCTGAAATTGATCACACTAAACTGGATGAACCACTTCTACGATTTAGTTCAGCTAACTAGAGTTGTGGATTGGTTTATATCCATTGGACTATGAAACCGAGACGGTAGGTTCAGTGCAAAATTATCTGAAAAACAACCAAACCAAACGATTTACATCCCTAGCTGCATGAGTTTGAGCCAATCTCTAAGGGCTTTGCTCTGATTGTTCAACAGGTATAGGCTGCAATCAGAGCCTGACTTGGCTAAACTTCGTTTTAAAATTGTTGGTGCACATGTGGTAGACCTCTTACCACCATGAGTTTTGACATTAGGTCATTGATATATCTCATTCTTAAATCGATAAGGTACTGGTATGGTCTATGCGATTTGACGGCTCTGCTCTATGTGCTGCAATAACTTATAACTAGAACTTTTCAACTGCTTGTTTGAGATACGTGCCACATATTATCCATGTTTTATTATGCAGGACTGCAATTGTCCTAGGCACTGCTATCCCTCTTGCTCTATTTCTAGTATGGAATGCTGTTATTCTTGGATCTATCACAAGTTTTGAAAGAGGCTCTAACACGATTGCTGACCCCTTGCAACAATTGCAATCTATCAATGGAGTTGTTGGGGTGAGTAATTATTCTGATATTTTGGTTCACATAAAACGTGGAAATTTTCACGATGGTTAAGACTAATTATATCCCTGTTGTAATTTATTTGATGTTCGGCAGCCAATAGTTCAAGTGTTCTCACTTCTTGCAATTGCAACTTCCTACATTGGATTTGTTTTGGGACTTGCGGACTTCATTGCCGACTGTGAGATGGTTTCTTTCTTGCTTTAGAATAGTTGTTATTGTTGCTGTATTTGGTTTGATTCATAGGTTAGTGGACAATGGTACTATTACCATGCCAAATTTACTGTTCTTGATCACCAATCTTGGAACTATCATTTTGACCTTCACTGAAGCCACTGATTTGAGAAGCCTAATCTTGCATTCGTTTGCAATAGTAATGTGTTGATTCTGTAATACATCCTACGCTAGTGTTTTTCAGCATAATGCAAAACAAATATAAGTTGACAAATAAGCGAGTGTCCAGATTGTTCGCCATTTGTGTAGAAGCTTGTCCTGTTATGTGTATTGACTTCGTTTTTTACTTTTTGAACTGGGACATGCACATAGGGAGGTACCCACAACTGCAACTGTCAGGTCAATTGCTGGCTGGAAGATGCTCCCATGGTCCCTATACTCACACACAACACGTCCCTATACTCACACACAACACTTCCAAAATTCCCGGTGGGAGAAGCCAGCATATGAATGTTTACTTTGTAAACAACAACCGTATCCGATGACAATATTTCTTTCAGAGCTAAATAAACAAAAAAAAGTATTTTTCGGTAGTTTTTTAAACTAATTATATTTTATCTTTAATGTGCTAAATTTGCAGTGCTGAAACTCCCATCTGGTCAGAGCAGGCCTCTGCCATATCTACTGACTTTGATTCCACCATTAGTATTGTCGTTGCTGGACCCCGATATATTCTTCAAAGCATTGGATTTTGCTGGAACATATGGAGGTATAGTTAATGTTAAACTTCCCTTAATTCTGAAACCGTACAAGTTGATGAATTGGTTATGTCTGCAGTCTGCATTTATTTTTCATCTTTCTCACAAGTGCTTATTCCCATTCTGTGATATTTTATATCTTTTTCTTGTTTATTTTATTGTTTGCTGCAGTGTTAGTATTATTTGGAATTCTTCCTGGTGCGATGTCTTGGTCAGATACGTACTCGGATTCGCCTAAACCACCCCAGTTGATTCCGGGACGAAAGCTCACCCTTTCTCTTGTGATAGGAGGTGCTGGATTTGTAATACTCTCACAGTTGCTTGAGAACTTTGGTCAAGCACATTAATCAGGGATTGGAAAATTATCCTTACTTTATTTTTCTTATTTTTTCCTGTTCTAAGGTAAATTAGCCCTTTGATGGGACCTTTTGCCACCTCTCTCTCTCTGGAAAAATATTGATGAGGAGCCAGCATGTAACTAATCAATTAAGGAAGTAGTTATTGCGCTGGAGTAAACTGAGAAAGGAAGTCAATTTGTTTCTTCCTTCGAGCCTCAGCAGGGGTATTTGGAGGTTTAGGGCTATAAATAGTTTCTAGACCTCTTTTGGACTAACTCGCTAACTCCCCGATGTATATCGAATGATAAAAAAAAAAAAAAAATCAACAGATGAAGTTTTTTTGAATTCTAAATTCCATAAAATAAAGTATTTTTTTACATTTAGTTAAAATTAATTGGGCTTGGTATATTAGTATTTTATTCAATTGAATTTTATTCATTTTTTCTTAGTACTAATGATTCAGTGTGAACAATACTACTCCTCCGTCCCTTTTATAGTGTGTACATTTTCATTTTTGGCTGTCCCTTAATAAGTGTGTTATGAAAAGTTAGTGGGTACATTTCCTATTTTGCCCTTAAAAGTAGATTCTTTTTTAAAAAAGTTAGTGGGTATTATTTTATTGATAAGGGTAAGTAATGAAAAGTAGATGTAAAAGTTGATGTGAGAGAAAAATAGTTGGAATTTCTAGGTAACACACTTAAAAAGGGATAGAGGGAGTAGAAAGGATGAAACTATGTATGAAAAATACAAAAAATTATTTTATGAACGGATGGATGCAACTTTTTCTTTGCTGGGGTGTTTGTGAGTCTCTTTTTCTATTTTTTGTAATTTGCTTTCTACATTTTCTGCCAAAATGTATTACTCCCTCCGTCCCTTTTATGATGTTTGACTTTTTATTTTGGGTTGTCCCTTAATAAGTGTGTGTTTGAAAAAGTTAATCGGTACATTTTCTATTTTGCCCTTAAAAATATATTTCTTTTTGAAAAGTTAGTGGGTACTATTATATTGATAAGGTAAGTAGTGGAAAGTATATGTAAAAATTGATGTGAGAGAAAATTAGTTAGATTTACAAAACAACACACTTAAAAAGGGACGGATGGAGTATAAATTTGTGCTCCCCTCCATCCTTTTTCAAGTGTGTTGTTTTGTAAATCTAGCTTATTAAAGAAACATCATCATTACTTTTTCTACATCAAAATTTACCTTCACTTCTTTCACATCAAATTTTACCTCTGTCTCTCAAAGTTATCTTCCACTTTTATCCATTAACTCTTTTTTCATTAACTTTTCAAAAGGGCAAAACAATAATTGTTCAAACTATCACTCATTAACTTTTCAAAACACACTTATTAAGGGACAGTCCAAAATGAAATACTAAACAATTAAAAAGGGATGGATGGAGTACAATGTTAGGGAGATTTGTGTAGAATGTACTCCCTCCGTTCTAAATTACTGTTCATTCTTGTTGGACCCGGAGTGCCCCCATGGATTTGATTACACAATGCCACTCCTTGCGACCGCTCTAAAATCAGATTTGCGGATGCTATGTTGAATGTCATAAAGACTTAATTGAAGTCCTTCCTAACACCAATTGGTTTAACAAGAAATGGTGAAAAAGTGATTCGACAAGTGGTTTCAGAACCTGGAGGTCATGGGTTCAAGTCCCGGGAGCGTCATTGTGAGGGAGGGATTGTTGGGCCTGGAGTGCTCACATGGATTTGGTTACACAATGCCACTCCCTGCGATCGCTCTAAAAACAGACTATTGGATGTGATATCGAATGCCATAGAAACTTAATTGAAGGCCTTCCTAACACCAATTGGTTTTGAGGAGAGAAGGTGGAAAAGTCGTTCGACAATTTTTTCCTTTTTTTGATGTCCCAAAGGAAATGTATATTTTGAAAAGTCAATATAAAAAGCTGTGCAACTTTACTCTTTTGCCCTTTCTTTTTATATTCAAGTGTCATGTCAAACAAGCATTAACTAAGGATAAATTGGGAAAATGAATCCCAATTAATTATCCCATCATTCTCCACATAAAAACTAGCTTTCCCAAAAGGGGCAATCAAATTGGGATGGAGGGAGTATTTTGCAATATGAGTAGTGTTTGAGAGATAAGTGCAAAATACTTATATGAGCGATAAACCTACGGGTACAAAAGTGGAAGGTACATAAAATGTACCGATAGCTTGTGGGGCCCACTTTTGGGTCCCACATGAATGATTCGAAAAGTTCAATAATTTTTCAAGTGTTCCTGCAAAAATTCACCTCATTTGGATATGCGTAAGTGGATTTTCATTCAAAACCCGCTTGCGCATATCCAATTGAGCAGAATTTTTGCAAAGACACTCGAAAAATTATTTTGAAATTATTGAACGGTTCGGATCATTCATGTGGACGCCAAAAATGGGCGCACGCAATCCATCGATGCATTTTATGTACCCTTTCCATTGGTACGATTAGTCGGTTCCTTATGTGGGTCTTTTTGTTAAGTAAAAGTGAAAAATGAGAAGTCAAAAAGCTTCTTTCTCCCTGCTTCTGACTTCTCTTCTCTAAACTTAAAGCTCATTTTCCCACAACTCCTTTTCGGGACTTCCACCCAACACTTAGAATGCAAATAGGAGCAATTCAAATGACTAGTAAAATGGTTCCAAGTGGTACCGGTGATGTTTCTCCTTGTAATCGGTTTTTGGGTCCAGGTCTTTGTCCACAGCTGTCAGCTGGTGACTTGGTTGGCATATGCGTAATATAGCACATACAAACATGAATAAAATTTCTTCACAAGATTTGTGTAAGGTCAGCAAATCCATTAAAAGATGATACGGTTGTACTAATATTTTGAAGGTGACGTGCCCTTTTGCCCCAAAGCAGCTTCTAGGAATATTGGTTTCAACTTTTACGGTGTTTCCTCATTTCGCTTTCTGGAAGGAACTGGGGCCTGCTATGCCTTACGGCACTGGAGGCTCTCGTGCTCATGAAACGGGCATTGTCTCGAATTTCTAATGTTATTGAATTGATGAATGATGATTGATTGGTCCATGTAGATAGATGCATTTATCTATCTGCCAACCCGAGAGAGGATTCCTCACCGGCAGACTTCATATTCAATCATTATTAAAAGCGAAGCCTGATGCGTAAAAGAGCTCCATTAAAACTCAAGTCAATCAGACTTTGATAACCCCGTAAAGGAAAACATATTTGTATTGGGCTCAATGTCTTAAAAACCAGGCTTGAAAATGTAATTCCTCCAATAAGTTACCGGTATTCGATCAACTTGAGTCTTCTTGTGAAGATTGTTCTACGAATCAAGCTCTATGAAGTGACGGTTTGGGGCTTCAGACGGCAGCCGTTCCGTGGGCACAGCATACCTCAAAACAAAGAAATACTAGTAGTTATTTGCATGTGGTACAGTCGGCATTTAGTTTTGGATGCGGACTTGGATGCAGTAGAGTTTTGTACGGTTAATTATGTGGTTCTCCGACGGAAGTGTTTTCTTACGGACATGTGAAGTATTCTCCTACTACGGAAAATGTATCTCGATTTATTTTATTTTTTCGGAAGAAATAGAAATCCATACAACATACTGTAGTATGTTAGAGGTTAAGGATTAGGAGCAATCAAGAGTGGAACATTGACCTGGATGAACATAGCCAAGCACTAATGCATCATTGTAAGAAAGCTATAAAATCCTCCCATCGTGCTTCAATACGAAAATTTAAACCTACACCGATTCTCGGGATCGACCATATCTTTTCTGAGCTGTCAGTGGCAAACCAAAGATGCTTCTTCATCCAACTTAACTAAGAACTTGTCAAAAACCCTTTGTACTCCAAAAACTGCCACAACCATCAGCATGGAGTATATTTCAATTGCTCATGGATCTTACTACGTAACACACGATCTCCATTTCAGTCTTATCATGCAACGAACTTTCCTTTTAGAGGCATTCCCACCGTCCTTAAGATGAGACAGATTTAGAGAACGAAAGTTTCCACAACCATGAAACGTGATTTTGATAACCAACAAGAAATAATTTCCCTGTAATTTACCCAAAATTTTTTGGATTTACCCAAAAAAAATATCCCTGTAATACATCCACCGGGAGAAAGAAAAAAAAAAGGGACACAAGCACATTTTTTCGGGGTATATAATGACCGAAGAGTCTTACCTGGGAAGCAGCATATGAAACAGTGATAAAAAGCATGTAACACACTTTGTATACCTCTTAACAAAAAAGTGAAATCCAATGTAAAGCAATTTTCATTTCCAATTGCTTGCTCTCCAGTGACATATTTACCAAGTCCAACTGCCAACTGGAGTTGATATCATAACTAAGGCACACAACAAAGAAAGGAAGGGGAAGGAACCTTACTAATAGGGGAAAGGCCATCCAAAGTAATTCATCATGTTGCTCTCTTCGTAGGTTGCTGCAGAGCCACTTCCTCGCCTGTCAGCATAATGAGAATCGCTTTGGTTTGAAGAGCGAGAAGGAAACAAAGATGACGACGGATTCCTCCTCCGTTGATTCGATCCACTGTTCTCCCAACTGCTACTGCTAGTACTGCTACTACCAGTACTGCTGCTGCTACTAGTACTACCACCACTTGATATTCTATTACCATGAGCACTACCAAAACCAAGTGGAGGCAACTCAAAGCGGCAGACAGGGCACGAGTTGTGCTGAACCAACCAAGGAACAATACATTCGGAATGATAGGTATGCTTACATGGCATCTGCTTTGCTTCACATCCCAACTCAAATTCCTCTTTACAAACTGGGCAATGCGAATCAGTGTTGAGATGACTATGACTGATCTTAACGGTGGGCATAGCCTCAATTGACGAACGAGTTGCTGGAGGCGGACCCTGCCTATCATTTAGAGTTAGCTGTTCGATCAGTTCTTCCAATCCTGGTCCAGGGAAATGATCAACCGTATTAGCTCCCCTTTGCCCAGTTCTCGGACTTCCATTAAAAAAGAAGTCAAATGCATCAGTATTGGAGATCCTAACAGGGACTTGTCCGAGATGGAATATCAACCATGGAGCCGACCCAAAAGCAGTACTGCGTTCAGGATCCACACCAGATCTTCCTCTAATGTGGAAGTTAGGGTTTCGTCCTGCCATTCTCTGCCTCATAATAGCCGCAACATTACCCATGACTCCCAATCTCGGGTCAGAGAATCGATCCATAAAACCAAAATCAGAATCATCTTCCGAATGAATTTCCAATGAATCCTGTCGTTCTGAATCCTCCACTTCATCGAGTTCTTGCACAAAGCCTCCATTGCAATAAGGGCAAACCAAGTTATGACCACGAAGCCGAACTGGCTGCCTGCATTGATGACACCAATGTGTGTTTCCGCCACTTGACATTTTGGTATCTACGAGATCTCTCAAGACCAACCACTGCAATCTCTATTTCAATGATCGGGTTCAATCTGCATCCAAATACTCCAAAGTTCAAAGACCACACCAAAAATACCCAATTAAAGGCTAAGCTATAAAAAAACTGATCATGATTACTCATCTTCGGGTCATAGAAGTTTGGCAGAACAAAACTCTGTCTCACACTACAAGCCACTGAGTCATGATATTCCAGTTTGAACAGAAAAGGCACTTTAAAGTTTAGCATAGTACAAGTGATCGACAGACTAGTTTTACATACACACACATAATATTTAACAACATCATCGATATAATAAACACAATATATAATCCAGATAAACGTTTGTATCAACTGAAACAAAAAATTATTCAGCAAGAACATATGGAAGAAATAGTTCCTTTCTTACTGACAGAATCTAAAAGGCAGGACGCTACTACCTTTTAAGATGACATGGTAGTGATGCTAAGTTACCAAAAAGTTTAAATCCCCAACAAAAGAAGGCTCAATTGGAGGGTGAATGAGAGACAAAATTCTTAGCAGCTCTTATACAGACTTCAATCACATAGGTTAATCATAAAAGATCATAAAGGTGTCTCCTTGCACTTGCAGGCAATCAAAATATAACAGACAGCTTGTAGACAAGTGGAGAGTAAATTATGCAGGATATGTTTTCGGAATACATTCCATTAAAAAAATAAAATTTGGTACACTGAATCGGAACTTATTTTTTAACAATATGCCAATCGATCCTCGATGAACAAAGTTTTTGGCATGTTTGATTTTCACACGAATTTCTAAAAAGCGAATGGTTTTTCGATCATCAAAGTGAGCCCTGGAAGGATCTACAACTGCCTTGAACAGGAACTGGAGAGGATCATGTTCCAAAAAGGAAGGAAAACCAATAAAAAAAAGTTTAAATCAAAAAGAAAAGAAAATACACATCTGAGGAACAATGCAATATCACTTCACTAATTGGGTAAACATGGTGATCAGACACAGATACAAAATCTATTCCATGCAATCTTCAGCAAAAAAGATGCTCGAGCCCTTGATTCTTACCCCCGAATTCAACTCAAAGCAGATGAATTGTGATATGAAATAAGGTCTAAACAACTTGACAAATACAACTATTTCATTTGTCACTTACAATTCGGTGTTTAGGTCAGCATACGTGCACCTCGGATTAGCCGAGGGCAAATCACACCCGCCCACCAGCAGAGATCCCAATTAAATCCTGGACAACCTGCCTAAGGGCCAACCATGTATACAACTATTTTATTTTACAAAATTCAAAAAAAAAAAAAGTAAATTAAGATTTCCAATCACTTTGTGAAATTTGAATTCAAAAAATAAGCCAAATACAGTACATACAATACAAAAGGTCGGAAAGGACTGGGAAAACATACCTATACAGCACGGACAGAGATATCCACGTTAATACAATATCGGATAAGAAATGATTGGATATAATTGGGAAAACAAAACCCAGAAATACATATTTCAAAAGGGGACAATCTTGAATTGATTATGGCAATTGAGAGACGATAATAATTTACCTTATAGGAAGCGTTGGAGATTTTTCATTGGGGTGGAATTTGGGATTTGGTAATCCTAGTGAGAGAGAGAGAGAGAGATGTAGTGGTGGAATAGAGCAAATGAATGAAAAATTAGTACTGTAAAAAAAAAAAAAAAAAGTGGTTAGTGGGTTACTCCCCGACAAGGTTTTTCCATCTAATGTGAATTCGTGGCGTGCTTTTGACGCTCAATGATTATAGTAGGAGTAGTAACTCATGTTGGTGGTTGGCCTGTCAAAAACAAATGGCTGATTTTAAATTATTTGCATCTCATTATTTTCAATTGCATTATTTTCTTTTGTACGACTCATTTTTCAATACAACTCATTAAAATTTCACAAATTTAAGACAAAAATGTAATGATCATTTCATCCATAAACTTTCACCTTCGTCATCTTTCTTTCTCCTACACTACAAATCTTAGTGCCCATTCAGATCCACCACCACCGCCGCCACTAACAAGTCTAATGACAATTTTATCCATTAAACTTTCTCCCTCCTTCTCCGTACACTACAATCTTCATCTTCTTCCTTCCTCCTACACTACATACTATACTTTAGAGTCGTTCTAGAAATTGTCCTCTCTCTTGTTTTCATTTTCTGCAAATTATCTTTTATTCGTTTTATGAGGTATGTCATTCTCTCATACTAAATCAACCCAAAAAATAAAAAAATAAAACAATTTATGGAACGGGCTCTTAGTAACTCTTCAAGTCCACCACCACCACCAACCTCCATCACCACCACCTGAACCAATAATTTTTTGGATCTCATCGGGAATACTAATTGTGTGATACCCTTGACCCTTAATCGCACTTAAATTTAATTATCTTATGGGTTAATTAGCTTAATTTAATTTCGCGTCTAATCGTGCATAAGTGTCTGGGTGTTATTACTTAATACAATATGGTACATGGTAAGACATGATTACGAGTATACACTATAGTTTCTATTAAGCTTCCTAATAAAACAAAAGGAGAACTCATTAGGTGAGATACATGGAATAATTTTCCCATTGCCTAACAAAACAAAAAAAGAGAGGTTCTACGTTCTTCCTATTCTACTGCTATCACCACCGAACACACCGAGAGAGAGAATAGCGTAGAAGAAGAAGAAGGAAGAAGAAGGGGAAATAGGGAAAAGAAAGAGGGAAATCTAGAGGAGGTCTAACTTGACTAGAATTGGGTCTATACCTTGGTCATGCTTTCTCTTCTTGATTTCATAAATTTTCATGTTCAATTCATTGTTATTACAGGGTTTATGCTTAGAGAACTTAGAAACCCCTTAATTATGGAGTATTGGAAGAGTTTCTTGATGAATTGTAGAGGAATTCATCCAATTCATGCATCTCTGTAATTCTGCAGATTTTAGGTCATGTATGTCTGACTTTGCGGATTTTATTAACGTGGTTATACAACTCATAAATTTCTGGAATTTTTACTGGGAGTTCATAAATGTGTTTTCTTGGTTGGGTTAAAATTTTAGACCTAAATTCCGTATGTAGAGCTCTATAGAAATTCTGGAAGTTGCAGTTGTCGAATTTGGATTCTGCAGGCAGCAGGAACACATTTTGGGAAAACAGTCATAACTTTTAGCATGGGTATCGAAATCGCACACCGTTTGGTTTTTCCGAAACTAGACTCGTGCATCTTTCTGTACATGTAAAGCTTGTACCCCAATTTTTGCTGCGCAAAATCAGTTTTTAATTTGAAGTTACAGCAGTTCAGTTTCTGCAATTCTGTTCCTCTTTGTTTGGACACGCTTTCTTTAAATAAGCGTTCAAGTCTTGTCCGAACTCCGTTTTTGACCTATGACCTATCGATTCGAAGCTTATGACGTGTAGTTTGTGTTAGTATATGGGCTTTGTACCCAGGAGTTGGCAGGATACAGTGCTTTTGGGTCCCTAAGTTTTGACATCCATAACGTTTTTATGGTTTCTTAGAGCACTTGAGAAGTTCATTTAGAGTTTGGAGAATACTTGAATGGCTTCTAACATCTACTTACATTACTTGTTTAATATAGGAAATCTGAAAGATTGCGTGGATCGAGGTGAGTGATTAATACCCAAGCTATGCGACTTAAACATGTTTTGGTTATCAAATGCGAAAATTATGTTTTATTTGCGTGATTTACTCAATAATATGAACTCCATGGACTTGAAATGAAAGGTGGACACTTTTATTATCTAGTAATGGCATCCCTTACGTCCCAGCTTGCTAGGGGACAGTGCTAAAAGGCTAGCAAGATGTGTTTGTGTTAGCTGTGGGATAATGCGATAGACGTCTAGCTTATCCACACCGGGGACGCCTGGTGAAGCATTGTGAATAATTGTGGGATGCACATTATAAATTATATTGTGAATTGTGGATTCCTCTTGGAATATGTGAAGCTTGAACTGGGTTATTTTTAAAGCGTGTTTTTATATAGTCCATGGAAAACGTGTGGCTTGTGCATTAATCATTCATACGAGCTTTGGCTTATGAAAATGTTTTCTCCACCTTTCAGGCAATGACGAGTAAGGGTGTGGCGATGGACTCTTTTGTAGATGAGCTATATGTATATGTGGAGGTGTAGATAGGAAGTGTACTTTTGACTTGTATATACTTGCAGTGGTTTGTAAAAGATGTAAGATAAGCACAGCTCTGGGATGTACTTTGAGTTCGAGATCCTGATGTAAATAAGACACGTTATGGTTTTGAATGTTAATACAGGCTTGATTTCCGCTGTTTAATTCATGAGTCCCTTTGGTCATTTGCTTACAGGGCACTTAATGTTATGTTGTGGCCTTAGTGATGATTTCACTGGCACTTTGTTATGATTTAAGCCTACAGGGACGGGTCCGGGTCGTGACAAATTGCATCAAAAAACATGTTGACAGTATGTGATAAATATGTTTTTGAAACATATTTATATTTTAAAATAAGATTTCCAACACTGAATCAAAACTAATCTTCTGAAGATAAATAAATCTATCGGTATGTAACAATCCGAAATTTTCATAAATAAAAATTTCAAATTTAAACTTAATAATTATAACTTTACATTTGGAAATTTATTTGATTGCCAATTAATTATTTAAATTAGTATATCTTTTCATGTGACTACATGTACATGCCAAGTACTATACAACCATAACCCTAATTGTCACCTTCTACCCCAACACAAACCCTAGTTTTCGTACCCTCCAAGAAAGAATATATTCTTATTCCTTCTTTTATTGCTCCCATGATTTGGGGGATTGTGTTAGGCTAGGGAGGGAGAGTGAGAGAGAGAACCGTGAGAGAGAGAGGGAGAGGGAGAGAGGCCGGGTGAGAGAGAGAGAGAGAGATGGGTGAAAGTGAAACTGCCATGCAATGCCTATTTTGCATGTGTTGATTTCATGCATTTACGTGTGTATCAAGTTGGCAAACCAAATCCCTTAAAATCATGCAGGCATATTCCCTCCTTTAATGCATGGAATCCCATTAGATTTTCTTAGAATCTCCCTAGATTTTTAGAATAAACCTATAGATTCATTAGGCTATTAGGCATATGTCTAATTTGTGGTGCATTTGCTTGTATAATTACTACCAAAAACTCCCCAAAACAAAGGTACAAAGGTGGCCATGCACATTTTCACCCTAGAACCATGGAAACTACCTAGTAATTTCCTAGAGAATCCCATGAGATTTTACCTATTGATTTTATAGCCTCAAGCCTATTTTTACCTAAGGGAATATATTCCAAAATCCCACAATTTCATGGATTTTATTCTTGCCATTAATGTGAGGAAATTTCTTGGAAATAGAGAGGGGAGGGCCGGCCATATGAGGGAGGGAGAGGAGCTCACCCATTGCCTATAAATAGCAAGCCATTGCCTCCTTGTTTCACACACCAAAAATCCACCACCTTTGTAGTTTGTAGTGTTCTTGTGTTTGCTCCTTAAGAAACTCGTAGTGTTCTTCAAAAACCCATCCATAGCTGCCGGCCACCACCACTGAAAACCGCCCCTCGATCTTAGTTTAGTAGTTCGGTAGTTGTTTACACGTTTCTAGGAAAAGTTCTTACTTTTCCTTTCGACGCTTTTAGTCGTTACTCCGTCCGTCCTACTGTTTAGCTTTTTGGCTTCCGATTAACCTCGGAATTAAGATAATTACTTTATCTAACTTTCTACTAGTTGTTTTAGTACATACTTTAATTTTTAGTAATGTTATAATGCCCATTTTTAGACTTAAAGTTAGTAGATTAGTTTAATAAAAAAAAATAGTCATTAGTACTAAGAATAATTTTCCGTACATACGTAGTCGTTATAATGTCCAAATTGAAAATGAGATTTTAAATTTACGTCGTTATAATGCCTAACTAATTTTTGGAAAACACGTGAATTTTTACTAAGTTGGAATTGTCGGTAAATGAAACTTTTTTAAAAGACTACGTCGATTTTTTTGTGAAATGGTTTTATGACTAACTTGAGACTGTGAAATGACCCAAGGCTAACACCCTTGAAAGTCTGTCAAAAATTAAGCTTCGCGCTAACTAAGAAAGGAATGGTAATTCTAACTGGACTCGTCCGGCCATCTGATCTGGGACTTTCCTGGTTATTCCATTAGTTGAGAGAAGGTCGCGAAAATGAAGATATAATTTTTAAGTGACACGCTTTACGAGAAAATATTGAATTTTGATAAAAATACGTTTTACAAGGAAACACTGATTTTTGAAACTCGATTTACGAGGAAGTTGCACTTGCATGAAAAGAGTTTTTGAAACACGCAGCATATTCATGACATGATACGAGATTTACACGACACGATTTTTTATATGAATAATAACACGAGAAACGAGATGTGAATGAAAATGAGATGAGAATGAAAATGGTTTTGATTGAAAAGACTAGAATTGAATGCGGTAGTGCAGCGAAAGCACCGCCCCAACTTCGCTGAGAGAACTTGGTGGTTAGGGCTAAGCTTGCACAATACATGGTTAACGGACCTTATATCTTGTAGTGTGCGCCTTGATATAAGACAGCTGCGATCTCGAGCGGAAAGGTTGGTAACGTCAGTTGGAAACAGGATGGAAACATGCCAATAACTTTTGAGTGATTGAATGTAGGCTCGGTGGTCGGAAGCAGTGTCATATGAGGGGAGTAAACTGACTGTAGGCCTGGAGGTCGGAAGCAGTCCACACATAGATAAATTTCAAGAAGAATGCTTATAATGAAAGATGATATGAGACACACGTTTATTTTCACGCGCATAACTCTGATTTGCATCGACACTTACTTGAGCATGATTTGCATTGACACTGGCACATATATACTGTCACGCCCTCAAATTTCGAAACATGAATAATATAAGATAAGTCCACGTGGATAGTCAAAGCCCACGGTCAAAGTTCGAAAAGTTCTTCCAAATCAAAATGGTTACACGATAAGTCAACTGGGTCCCCGTACCCATGAAACACTTAGCATAGGTTTGAATGTTATTACGAAACCGAGTCAAAAGACGTGAATCATTTAGAGTCACACAAAACCATTTCCCTTCAAAATCTAAGTGCTAAAAGTGAGTGCCGTAGCTCTTCCATGCTAGCTTTAGAAATTATATGGATGCATGCACACACGTCAAGCATTCCAAGTCATGCTCCATGTTGTGTACCTGAAATGATTAGGGTGAGCTCACTAGCCCAGTAGGAAAGAGTCTACCAAAACTAAACATAATGAAGTACATGTGTGTATGATGAAAATGTTAGGTTATACAGCAATGCCCAAAGTTTCAAGTAGGGTAGACAAATCAAATCAAAGCTCATGAGATCACAAAGCTAAGGGATTTTCATCAAAGTATCCAACATGTGCCCAACGCATGCCCAACCATTCGTTCGTGTCTAATTCATCGTATCTTTGTGTCACACGTTCATTCCATTAATTCTTTAAGAAATTTCTCGCGACACGTCCATATGACGGCCCGGGTATCAATTCTGGGCTACCTTATAGGCCCCGTATCATCTTCCCCTTGTCCAAGGCGTAATTCCTCGCGACACGTCTATAGGACGGACCGAGTATCATTCAGGGCTATCTTTCGACCCCGTATCAATCATTTCACGTTCTTACTTTCAATATCTTTAAGTGTATCAACCATGTGTTCGTGTCATCGTGTCACCCATGTCCCGCGATGTTAGTTCAATCCACAATTCTCATCAAATTCGATCAAATAGACACACCTAGCGTAAAACATAAGGTTAATCAATCATAGAAACTTAACAAATCTCTAATCATACACGGGAATAGGCCCGGAACAAGTATCGAAACAAGAAAACGAGGTTTGGAGGTTAGTTATACCAAGCGAATGCCCGAGGAAATCAAAAGGAGTCACAAAACATGATTTTGGCAAAAATGACCATTTGTATCGATACACATGATAGGGGTATCGATACACATGGCCCAAAATCCAAACAGCCCTTCTGGTATCGATACAAATAACTTTGTATCGATACAAATTTTTTCTTTTTCTTTTCTTTTTTTTTTTTTCGCGTCAGCCCATCGGGTATCGATACAAGGTCATCTTGTATCGATACAGGCTCATTACGAGCAGATGTTTGACAGATTTCTTATGGGTTTTCAAGGGGGTTCAACCCAAGCATTTCCAAGGCCAAAATCAACACAATAAGCTACAATGGGATGATACAACAACCATATTACACAGGATATCAACCACAACCATCAATTAAGTTCTCATCAAAACAAGTAGCAAGAATCATGGGTTTTTCAAGGAATGTAGAGAGATGGATTAATTGGGGCTCAATCCACATACAAGCACTTAAAAACGTTTAGTAATGATAGAAATTTCCCTACCTCAAAGAGATTTGAGCTTCAAGAGAGGTGGGAGACGAACCCTAGCTTTCCAAGAGAAACCCAACCGGAACTTTTCTCAACACCGGAGTGAACGAACACCACCAACGCGTAGCTTGTGCGATTTCAAGAAGGTTTTGTGAAGGGGTTAAGGTTGGAGTGTGAGATTTTTGAGGTTTTGTGGAGGATTTAGTGGAGAAGAGTAATGGAGGAGATGAGAGAGAGGGAGACGTCTGGAGAAGAGAGGGAGGGGAAATGTGTGTGTGTGGGTGTATCCCCCACACCACATGCACCCTTAAAGCAAAAGGCCAAATTACCCCCCTTAGTCCAAAATTTGTTAGTGTAATGCAATTTGATCCAACACTACTTGTACCACCACATAACCAAACACTTAACCATTTCAATTTATTCCTCACATTTTCCAACATTATTTCCGAAAAATAATAATAAAATTTTACGGGTCTTTACATATACTTCATAAAAACTATTTTCTGTTAACTCCTGTCATTATTTTCGATCATATATATATTGTTCTAGAATTGCTAGTTGGGATTTTGGGTAGAGTTATTGCTAGGTGTTGCACTTGTGTAGCCCTGGCATAATACCACGATGTTGCCTGGCGACTCTGACGTATTATGCCAGAGTACCGAGATGAATAAAAGGAGTTCTACTTCCAGCAGAGCTACGGAGCCGGCAGAGGGATAGAAGAGGCTGATAAGCCCCAAATGTTGTATCTCGTCTTGATCACACACACGTGCATTTTGTGCTTTTATACAATTGATTTTGCGAATGATGAGTTTCAGAAAATCGGAGCTAAAAGGCGTGTCCAAAGCTCCAAATAATCTCCGGTTATATCCGGAAGTACTCGAGGTCCCTCAACGCCATGGAGGAAAATCAACGAAGCTTATAAGTCGATTCAAGGAGTTTTGGAAGGTGCAAGGAAGGCCCGGAACAAAGGAACAAGAAATCTAGAGTTATGAGTCTCGAGGAAATCCGACACACTGATAGGAAAAGGCTCATTTCTCTCAAGATACAAAGGCCATGAACATGAGGTCAATTGGGTTTGAAAGTAGACTCATTGAGCTTTCCAACGGTTCAAGAATCGCCGCATTCCGAGTTCGGTCGAAGCCGGAGCGTGCTCGCGAAGTTGGGTAAAAAATCTGCCTGAAATGGATTTGGATCGATCCAAACTATTTTAGTGAAATTCCAGTTAGTTTTGGATCGATCCAACTCTACCTTGGATCGATCCAAAGTGGTTCCGAGCTATTTTTGGGCTACTCTATTTGGCTTTCCTTTTATGGAAAGTTTTGGTTATTGTAACGCCCCTAATTTTGGGAGCGTTAATAATTATATTAGAACAGTAGAGTCTGAATAAATATTACAATTTCTTTTAATAAAATCCCGAATTATTACATTATCAAATACTGGGTCGGGTCTACGGCATCTCTCAGACCTCTGCCGGGTCTGTCCCCAAGTCAGCAGCTTCTCCATACTGCTCCTGGTCGTAATATCCTTCCTGGTTATACTGGCAATCTAGCATAATACGTCCGAGTTGACAAGCAACATCATAGTATTATGCCAGGGTTACACAAAGTAACACTGTGAGCGATAAGCTCAGCAAATTACCCTACCCAAACCCTAATCTAGCAATTCTAGAACAATATGTGAGCAGGGAAATAGTAATTTATTCAAATTCAGTAAATCATGATTTCAAATCCAACAAAGCATAATTTCAAGCGTGGCGGTAAAAATAGAGAAAACGAAATCAGAGTGCGTGCAATAGTGTCATCTCTCATATCAATAGTACCCGTGCCGTAAAGTCAATCAACAGTGTCAAATCGGTGTCTCGTATCATTTTCCAAACGGTATTCTTCTTCAAATTTCATATTCGTCAGTATCTCGTATTTTTTTCCAAACAGTATTCTTCTTCAAATTTCATATCCACAACCATCAATATCATCTCCCATTGCTCGAAAGTTACTGGGCTCGTTTCCGTCTCGTTTCAACTGACGAGTCCCAGCCTCTCCGCTCGAGATCCCGGCCGTCTTACATCACTGTACTTAAACAGTCTGTTTGTAAGGTCCGTCCATCCCGCGTCTCACTGGACATAGTCTCGGCCGTCTTATGTCACTGTACTTAAACAGTCTGTTCATAAGGTCCGTCCACTAGTGTTACGCATGCTTAACCCTAACCTCCACATCCTCTCCGCGGATTGGGGCTGGCGTTCTCGCTGCGTTACCGCATCATTCCAATCTCGGCTGTCTCATATCACTGGACTTAACCAGTCTGTTTATGAGGTCCGTTCAACAACTGTCATCACATCGGTCTTGTCCCGGCCGTCTCATATCACTGAACTTAACCAGTCTGTTTATGAGGTCCGTTCACTATCCGCCATCTTTTCCGTTATCATTCTCATCTCTTATTATCATTTCAAAAATCATTTCTCAAACCATGTCGTGTCGTCATCGTTTTGATTCGTGCTCGTACAGTATATCTTTTCAAACTCTTGTCACGATAAATTCCTTCCTCGGGTGACTACTTTCGACAACGAGATGACCAGGAAAGTCCCAGGCCGGGGGGTCGGAATATCCAGTTAATATCACACATCCCTTTCTTAGACAGCGCGAAGCTTGTCTTTTTGTCAGACTTTCAAGGGTGTTAGCCTTGGGCTATCTCATCATCTCCAGTGAGTCAAATCATTTTTGATAAAATATTTTTAGAATATCTCGTATCGTTGAAAATATATTTTTCATCTCAAAACTCGTCGGGCATTATAAAGGCGCATTCTCAAAAGTCAATTTTTCGTGCATGCGAGGTATCGATCACTTTTCAAAAATCTTCCGGACATTATGACTGCGTGATTTTTGGAACACAATCTCAATGCGGGCATTATAACGACTACGTGTGTTGAAAAGTAAATTTTTCCTACGCCACCATTTTACTTTTTGCCGTAAGCGAAAAACTAGTAACTTTCTTTCAAACCAATTCACAAACAACAACGAGAAAATTATTTCGACTACGAAAAGATCAAATCAACTACATAAAAATTATTTCTAGTCTAGAAAAACTAGGTTAGGGTGTAAGTAAGATAACTTACTAGTTTCCGAAATTTATCGGGGCCGAATAAAGCTAGGTTGATTTTTCCGGCGATTACGAACACCTTTTCTTTCTACTTTCTTCTTAATTTTGGATTGGAGGGTGGTCGAGGGTGGTAGAGTGTGGTGGCTAGGATGGGTTTTTGAAGGAGTTTTGGAAGAACTAGGAAGAACTAGAACAAGAACACAAGAGCATTTCCTAAACTACTACAAAAGGTGGCAAGTGTGTGAGGTTTTGGTGTGAGGAGAATGTGAGACATTTGCATGGTATTTATAGGAGAAGAAGGGCAGTCCATACACCCCCTTTTGGCCGGCCAAACCAA
>JAXBDA010004752.1:0-27415 GCA_036023075.1 Gaultheria prostrata
GAGATCTGGATTGCCGGTGGGGTTGCCGTTGGTGGTGCGTGTGGGTGGTGGTGCACTTGCTCTCTCTCTGGTGTAGTCGACTCACTCGACTGAAACGAAATGGGGCGGGGGAGGGAGACGATCTGGGCAATTCAAAAAATTTCATTTTTTTTTTTGCTGGGTTAAATGAGTGGGACCCAGGGTGGGTCCAACTGCCACGTCAGCTGTTGGAGCTGGTTTGGAAACTAATGTTGTAAACGTATCATTTTTGTTTTTTCTTCTTCTGACATCTTTCGGGGTACTGACCTTTTCTTAAAGAGACTAGAACTCTCTTTTTCACATTCCAAAGGAACCTATCAAAGCATGCGCCAAACATGTGCCTTCATAACAAAACGATGTAGAATCTTCTACCCAAAAACAAGCCCACAAATTAAATCTATTTGGGCAGAAATAAATTATTGGGCCTCCACAAAATCAGAATAAAGAGGAACCCAGCAATTGTGTAAGCTCCAAAAATTTGCGTCCCCTTTTTGGTTGGCAATTCCATTTGACAAATCACATATTTACGTGTCTTCCATTATTTATCGAATTAAAATTTTTTAAGTAGCGAGTCTGTATAGGAATAGAGTGGAAGGAATCTCTTTTTAATGTAGTTCGAGGGTTAGTAGTTCAATCAGTTTTCGCTGGGATAAATCGGCTTCAAAAAGAATAGTGGTATGTCACATTTTGATTGGGTAGACCAATGGTAGGATTGATCGGCAATTCAATCGGGCAGCTCCGTTCATTGGTTCACAAATGGACCGATCAATCGGCTTATGGATGCGATTGATCGGAACTGCATCTATTATAAAACATTCCGCTCTTTTCACTCTAGGTCACGTCACCTGAAGCAAAAACAAGATTAATGGATCTTTAATCTTTCCATCATTACTTCAAGAGGTTTCTACATCAACAATCAAGTTCAAGTTTCTTCTGGTAGATTTCTCGAAGAACGTTCGGAAGGCTCGAGGGTTCGAGATAGCGGCAATCAAATACTGTGTGTGGTGAACGAGGAGTCGGCAACCGATCTTAGTTCAATTGCGAGGAGTCTCAATTGTTAGTAAGGTCGATTGTAATCACACAATGATTTTTATAGTATTTGATTCCTTCCTATGGTTTTTGCCTATTTAGGATTTTTCCACGTAAACTCTGTGTTCATCGTATCTTGTTCATTCCTACTATTGTTTAACGTTTGATTGAAGCAGCAGCGTAGGAATTTCACTTGGTATCAGAGCGAGTCGCTCATAATCTGTAGGAAGTTTTTCTTTCCTGAGCGGATCCTTCATCACGATGAACAACAATTTAAATATGAATCATCATTCCAGCCGTGTCCCAATTTTGGATAGCAAGAACTTTGACTATTGGAAGTAGGGGTGAGCACGGGTCGGGTTCGTTGGGTTTTGGTCATGTCAAATTCATTCGGGTTGAGAAAAATGGAACCTCAACCCGAACCGAACAAGCCTAGAAACTGATCGGATCGGATGTGTCGGGTTTCGGCCGGGTTCGGTTCGGGTTGGTCGGGTTACCAAATTCCAGATCTCAGCCGGAAAAAAAAAACAGAGCTCGACAGAGAGAAAATTCACAGCAAAAGACACAAATCATAGTATTATACTTCGGTTCACACAAGATTGAGACAGATCGTACACACACAACTACATGACAGTGAGAGAGAGAGATAGAGAATTGAAAGAGATCATATCGTCGTGACGCCGTCGGCGGCGGCTGTATAGTCGGTATTCTCGTCATCTTCTGTGTAAAGAGAGAGAGAATGGGGAGAGATCGCCATCTTCTGTGTAAAGTAATTTACTTCTTATTGGGTTTGATGTTTTTTGTGCTCATTCAAATGGGGAGAGAGAGAGAGTCATAGACTGACTCATAAAAAGAGAGTAAAGTAGACGTGGGAAGAGGACTCATTTATGACATAGTGGACTTTTTTTTTAACTCTGAAAAGTAGATGTGATAAGGCATTAAAGGCCACAGTGGGTACAGCTGTAGCTATGCATTGGTAGTACAGGTGTAGGCTTTTATTAATGAAAACGTGAGAGAGGTACTATATTCGGGTCGGGTCGGGTTCACTCGACATCAATATTCTCCACCCGACCCGAAATCCAAAATTTGTTGATATTTTAACCCGAACCCGACCCGACGAAACTTTGAACCCACGCGAAACTCGTCGGGTCGGATCAGGTTGTCGGGTTTCGGGTTTTTTTGCTCACCCCTAATTCGAAGTCCCGAATCAAAGCCTTCATTACATGAGTCGACAAGGAAGTTTGGAAATCATGTGTGGAAGGGTACGAATACCTCACAAAGGTTTCGTTTCAGATTTACTGTAAATGACAATTGTTAAATTTGTTAATCTTGGAGGCCAGAATTTTCTAATAGTGGGTCCTTCGGTCGTTTTGAAGAGTGGACAAGAGAGAAGATAATTTTTTTCACAGGGGTAAGAAATACTAATTTCTCAATCCTTCTCTTTTTGTGTTTTGGTAGCTTTTGTGTTCCAAAATGAAAATCTAAAGGATTCTCTTGTAAAGTATTCTTGGCTATTTTCCTACCCCTTTTTAGAATTTTTTTTCGCCTTTCCAAAAGAGTGGGAAATATACAAAACAAGAGCCTAATGACCTCCTAGATGTAGTAGCAACTGTAGCATATTTCTGAATTTTTGAGTGATGGGAGTCCTTTATAGGTCACTGCTTGTTAAAGTACGGATTCTTATAGTTGCTTCTGACACTTCCAGGTTTGATTGGTTGGGTTTTCTTGCTTTTGCAAAAGCATACTCTTCAAAACACCATGAAGGTACTTTCCATTCAAACTTCTAAGACATGTTCATTTTTTCGGTTGTTTAATGTTCAAAGATCTTATTTTTTAGTTTGTATAACGAATAGCAATAAGCCAAATTTGTTCTAGAACTGATGACTGATGGAAAATGAAGCTCCATTTGTCATGGCTAGAAGTAACATCTTTTTTGCCCTAATTCTACACAGTAAGGAAAAGATTCAAGAAATGGAAGAAAAAAACATATGAAGCCCAATTTCGGAGTTTGATGACTTTTACATGGTCAACCTGAATTAGAAAAAAATCAAGTGAAGTTACAACTCATCTGTTGCCTAAATGACGTGTCTGACTCAAATAATCCACCTTCAGATTACTTGTATTTTTATATACGACTATATTGTGTAATATCCCAAATTTTTAAATCTAAGAAATTTGTGATAGTTAATTATTAATTTTCTTAATAAGATTTTTAATTAACTAGTCCTACTTGATTTTGACTTCACATTTCTAACCTAATCACACATGACTAACACTAACCAAGGTTAGTCCTTAGTCTATATACATATGTAGTGTATTTATAATTCTTTTTATTTATTTTATTTTTGCATGTTGTAAAACCATGGACTAATACCACCCTCTCCACCATTGATTAAGTGACTAGAACTCTCTCACATGCTTCCTATAAAACCCCACAGAAAATCAGTCATTTTTCTCTCCCTCCCAAGCCACCATGGTCATACATACATGTATATACCACTTCTCCTTCCACTTGTCAACTTGGCCAGTGCATGTGCCATGCAAAGACCACTTCCTTCCCTTTTTGTACTCCCATTTCACCTGCATTTTCAGAGAGAAAATATCGAGAGAAAGCACTAGAAATTTTGAGAAAATGGTTATGAAGTTTTAGAGAGAGAGTAGACATTGGGTTCTTACAAATCACCAATCCCATTTCAAATTCGTGAGTGCGTCTTCTTAGTTAGGTACTGGGTTAATAGAAACACACATCAATTTCTCCAAAGAAACTCCAACCGAAGTGGATCGACTTCATCTTCAACCTCAAGCAAAACCCATCAACTTTCAAATTCTCACCCCTTAGCCAACTCAAAGGTAGATATACCCTCCCCCTCCAATCCTAAGTATATTTTAGTAGTTTAGATTAATTATTATGGCATGAAATGAGCCCGATCGGACAAACGGAAACTCAATTTTGAGTTCACTGCCGGATTCACCAAATCGATATTATTTCTGTACCCGACTATTTATTTACTATTATTATTGTTGAAGATGATCTCTCTGATATTATTTGGGATGTCTGGTTGATATTATTATTTTAACCGTACACTGATATGATATTATTTTATATCTGTTTAATATCACTGTGGTAATAAACGTGTAGATTATAACAGTTTAGTTTTTATTTCATAGTAAGGTAGAAATTATGATTTGTTTTGTGGAAATTCGATTTGTATGGAATTAATAAATTGGCCCTTCTCTAGTAAATGAATATTTAGCATATGTTTTTGAAAAATATTATTTCTGAAATATTTATAACATTTTAATAAAATATTAAGATTTCTTTTATGATTATTATTTGCTCTAAGAAAAGAAATACATTACATGCAATGAAAGAAATTGAGTTATTTTAAAATTATAAATCTATCTAGTTAATTATTAAAAGTGTAAACTTGTACATTTATATTGGTGAAAAATTATATTTTAATACTATAATTTTTGGTGTTAACTTATAAGTCATAAACTAGATATGTTATGAGTAAATAAATGAGACTCTTTTATTTAAATTAGTATTACTGTAATACCCGTCCCGGATAAATAGAGTTTAATTTGCATTTTTAAGTTGATTTTGTGATATAGGCTAAAACCGTTAGAACTAATAGTTGGAGGGTTAAACTGTAGTTTAGGAATTAGGAAAAAATATCTTCAGTATTTCTTCTTGGTTCCTATCTATCTTGTTCAATATACAGTCAGAGAAAGAGAAAGAGAGAAAAGAGAGAGATACGTAGAAGAGGAGAAAAAAGGGAGAAACAAGGGTGAAAATTAGAGGGTTTGTGCTACGTGATTGAAATTGAAGCCCTAACTAGGTAACTCTTGCTTCTTTGTGCTTGAATTCTTTAGTTTGTTGTTGATTTCATATTATAGATGGGTTAATTTCAGTTGGTTTAAGGTGTTGGGTTTGGTTCTTGAAGTTATAAACTGATTTTTCGTGGGTTTTGTTCTAACCCACTGTTGGGTTTGTGAAATCTGGATTTTGACCTGTTTTCACGAATTTATTTCGGGTACTTAGAGAGATCCTAAATTTCTGATATTTTTATAGTAGGTACCCATGGATGTCTAGTATGTTGTGTTAAATTTTCAGAATTTTATTCAAAGCACAGAAAATACTGAAATTGTTCTACCGAGCTGCTGTCGTGAATCCGCAGTGCAGGCAGCACTGTCACATGTTAGGGAAACGGCTATAATTTTGTCTAGGAAGCTTGGAATTTCAATCCGTCTTTTGATTATGAAACTAGACTCGTATACCTACGTGAATATGTAGAGCTTGTGCCTTAGTTCCTGCCAGGTTATAGCAGTTTTTGATTCAAAGTTGACGGACTTGCTGAAATTGCAGATTCGTGTGACTTTTTGCGTAGTTTCGAACAAGCATAACTTGGTCATCCGGACTCCGAATGGGGCAAATTTTATATCGAAAATTATGTACTGAAAGTCTACTTTCTAATGGTGGTGGTCTCATCGCCTAATTCAGAACCATGGAAAATGATAGCCCTGATAAGAGGGGCTGGTTGTCATATTTCATACCAATTTTGGAGTGTTGTTGTATCTTAAATTGTCTTCAATTATGGTGACCTTATAAGTTGTTTATGTTACATCGTTGTCTTTTTATTATATGTGAGACATTTGTAGAAGCTCATAGACTAATATTGGTTGGTTTGTGGCTAGGTAAAGAGCCGGTCATTCGGGAGGTGCCAAAACCATAGTTTGGCATACTTCGGTCGATTTTCAGGTGACTGTGTTTGACATAATTATGCTCAATGAGATATAATTGTGATGATGATGTGTTGTTGTAAGATGTATGTATATCATGCTAATAAAGATGTTTTAGCAGATGATATGCATGATTGATGTGTGTGAAAGATGGTATCTGCGAAGGGGCTGCGGATTGGGTTGCACCGCGAGTACGTTGTACCGCCTAATTACCGGTGACAACAAGCAGGGTGTGCTCCCTCAGTGACCTAGGATACATAGGATGTGGCAGGCGTGTCACTTGCATGTGCTTGTTATATACTTGATGTTGATTGAATGGTCATTCATGTTATATTTTATTGAACATTCTCTATGTCTCACACACTCTGGCTTTCCTTTGATTGCCAGATAGCAAGTGACTTTTGGGTGGGTCCACTACCGGTGATGTTTGGAGTCTCTTTTTGGGCTAACCTTGAGGACTTAGTTAGCCCAGTTGGTTTGTTTATTTGGTTTGTTTATGGTCGATCCGGTTGTAGCTAGTAGTTGGGTTACAACTAAGATATTTGAATACTTGAACTGCATGGGTTGTAATTAAGAGTTGTTGGTGACTTGACGTTTGCGATTATGGTTTGATGTTTACACTTTTATTTATATGATTAGAAGTCTTCCGCTGTGTTGTATTATGTATTCTGTTGAGATGATATTAGGTGATGAGTTGGAATGCCACGTGTCCGCACCGACTCGGGCCCACAGCGGGTGCCGTTTGCGGGGCGGGGCGTGACAATTACTGGTGTAAATTTTATTTTATAAAATCATTGTATGATGTTAGTATATAAATCAGAATATATTGATATATTAGAAAAACTTGTTTGTGAGAAAAATCAATTTTTCTAGAATTATCATATTACCCGTGGTGTTTTTATAAAATTGTTAAATGACCTTAGATTTTACAAAATTAAAACATGGATTTGTTTCTAAATTGTAGATCAACCCCATAGTTCTACGGATTACAGATTTGCCCCTAGAATTTGTTAACTTAGTAGTTTAACACCTAGATTTGGAAAGATTACAGTTTTGACCCTAAACTTGGTAGATTTACCACTTAGACCTTAGACATAGTTAAATCACGGTTTTAACTTTCGAGATTCATGGAATGATGCTTTTGACCCCAAACGTTCGTGGTATTACGGATTGACCGTTAAAAATGTAAAATTATGAAAATGCCCTTAGACTTAGTTAATTTAGGCATTTACCCTTGCACATCATTTTTAGCGTATTTGACCCGATAAGTTGATAATTGCACTTAGACCCGTTAGATCTCTAAATGTGAGAATCACCCGCAAGTTTGCTAAATTATACTTAGACCACTATAGTTTTAGGAATTTACAAGATGATCCCTAGACTTTTATAAAATTACAGAATTGGACTCTTAGACTTATGCGATTATGTGATTACTTTGCGACCTGAAATTGAATCATGGAATGAATGAATTATTATCATGTTATGATGTTCTTTTGATTTTATTTATGATCCTGTACATGTATTTTGTTGATTAATCGTTAGAAAGATTATGGGTGTGGTTGGGTCACGTGCTTAGAAAACGTAGAAAATGTTAAGTTAAAGAACAAATGAATTAGTGGAGATTCTAGTGATGGGACCTGGGAGGTTATCCAGCAGGATCCCGGAATTGTGGAATGGCAGAACCAGGTTATGGTTGCCGGTTTGGTGTTGTTAACTGTATAGATGGATCAAGATTCGAAACCCTAGATATGGCGTTACGTGATCACTCCTTATGAATAAGGTGATTAAAGATGATTTTGTATTATAGATCCAGGTTATGGACTATATACTCACAAGGTTACGGTTAGTTCCTTGTGGACCCAGTGGTACGGTTAGTCCCTGGGAGATTCTTCCTTGTGAGGCAGTTGATGACTTTGATTAAGTACGTAACTTAGTCCATTTCATCTGGGCCCCCGGTTAGGGCAAGCAAGGAGGGAGTGGAATCACGAATGGCCATAGTCTAAGTGGTTATATTCAGAGGATTGATTCTCGAGGATGAGAATCATAGATTTCACACAGGCTAAAGGCTAGTAATGAAACAATGGATCGTTGTGACTTTTCTCTGATTCATATATATGTTGTGTATACTCTGTCTGTAATTTATGGATTAGAAGGGTAGGGGATATCTATTGAGTGAACCCCATCACTCACGGTATGGTGTACCCTGGCATCCGTGCCAGATTTTGCAGAGAATCTAGGAGACGAGCAATACCTCCAGGACGAGGAGCAACAAGCAACAGAGCAGGAAGAAGCCTTGAACCTTTATTTATATTAGAGCTCTGTTATCTTTTTAAATGTGTTCTAAATTTCGTTCTGTAATATCAGTTTTTTAACCTATGATATTTTGGGAATGTAATGACTAGATTTATCTTTTGTCGTATTCTAAGTGATTAACCAGTTTTATTCTTGAAGATCAGTTTTAATTAACTTAATTATTTTGTATTAAATGATTAATTAACGCATCCGAAAATCAGGGCGTTACATATTGTGTCCGGTTTTGCATAAAATATTAAGAGCCAATTACATTCAATTTGATCTTTGTGCATTGAATAATCCTAATTGTATAAAATTACACCCTAGGAGCTGTACCTAGAGGTAGATACTAATTCACCATGATCAAATATTGTTAGTTTAGATTTTAGGTAGACGCCAGGCCTATGTTGTTGATCTTTCTGATGCCTTTACTGTTCTCTTGTCAAAGGTCAAATATATTCAGCCGGCGAAGCTGCATTCGTCAAGGCATTAGCTGGATACTCTACGCTATTGGATTGGGTTGGTTACTGTATTAACGGTGGCGGGATAATGATATAGTTGTGGAACTAGATTTGTGCATCTGGCAGAAACCACAGCAAGATCCATGGCAATTGGCCTGGGTCGTACTAAGCTAAAGATTCCCATATAATTCGGAACAAAGCCATTTATCTAACTCTTACGTATATGTTGCTAAGTGGAAAGCGCATCTGTTACATGTTTTAGGTTGCTTTTATCAATTGCTTGTAGATATCTTTTGTACCAAGATGTGTTTTGAAGTGGATGGAGTCATGGAGATATAGTTTAGACTAGACAGTGACTCAGACATGTGAGTGTGGTGGACAAAAATGTAAATGTATGACAATTCCTAGTGAAACTTATGATTGCTATAGTAATAGATTTGCCACAGTAATGTGATTGAATTTCCTTGCTATGTATTAGCTATGCTCGCAAAAATTTGAGCTCATTGATCTTTTGGAACTTCTCATGGATTGGTTTTCAACGCGTATTTTATGGTGATGATTTCACGCAAAGATACAAAAAAAATAAAATTACTTCAGATTCCCGCTGAGTGTGATATTTTATCCAGTGAAAAGTATACACGATCTCATCTTATTGTTAAGATGCGTATGGTGGGCGTGCAGTGGGTAAAGAGACGTAGAGAGGACGTTTGTTGTTGAAGATATGGCCGAAGGAGTGATACGAGCAACATGCCCGGGAAGCAGTGAAAGCGTGATCTCGAGGCTGAAGCTTCTACCTCCAATATTGGTTGGGACTCTGTTGGATTATAAGGTGATCAAACTTTGTCTCTGTCATCTTCTTTAGTTCTCGGCTAAAATCATTTTATGGAACAATACTTTAGTAGAAAGTTTGCTTCTAGCCTTCCTTTCTTTTATGTTCTCACATTAGGATTTATTCTTTTCTGTTAGTTGACTAGATTCGGCTTGGTCTTAAACTCTTTGTAGTAATTGTGTTTGAGGCTTTAGTACTCTTAAGGTCATGAAAAGTAGGTAGGATACATAAATGTTTGTCGCGCCCCGAATTTTTTGCTGCAAGCAATCCCAATTTCGGGAAAAGGCTGAAGAGAATACTTGACCAAATATGACGATTATTTTAATTAGTTTTGATAGCTGTGACTTCCTTTTTAAAAAAAAAAAAAAACCAGAGTTGCCACATAACAATGACTTCAAGTGTGTTAATCACCCCCTAAAGACATTCTCAGAGGAAACATCTTTAGAAAAACATTTCGGCGATTTTGCCTTTTTTGTCTACGAAAGCAGAGAACAGGTTCGGGGATTTACTATTACGAGTAGGGAAGGTGTTAGGAACTCTACATCGCCCTCTTGGAACTTCTTTTCCAAAATTAACCCTTTCCAAAAGTATCCCTAGCCGGAAAAAAAAAAAGATAGAGAAATCACACGGAAAAGGAAATCTGAGCGTATAGACGGCAAAACGGCGTGATCGGGTTTTGCAATTCATACCCCCGGCTCCATTTGCAAATCTGGACATTTTTTAGAGATTTCAAAGTCAATTCGCATTGAACTGGTTAATGAAAAATATCCGGGAGGACACATTTCATTTTAGACACCAAGCACGGATTACTGAATTCGACGGCGGTTCGGATCTTCATTTTGATACAAATTAACTTCGAACATTTCAAAACAAATTTATATTGGACTGGTTAATGAAAAATGACCGTGAGGGCATATTTCATTTTAGACTCCAGGCGTGGACTACTAAATTCGACAGCGCGTGGGATCCTCAATTCAATATAAAATAATTTCGAAGAACAGGATGCGGCAACATTTCTAGGGTGACACTTAAACTCCAAAGCCTTTAAAGATTTTCCAAAATCAATTTGTATTGAACTGGTTAATGAAAAATGCTTGTGAGAACACATTTCATTTTTTATACCAAGCGCGGACTACTAAATTCGATAGCGCCTGGGGTTCTCAATTCAATACAGACTAACTTTGAATATTTTGAAAAGGGAAACCAGAAATCAATTTGCATTGACTTGGATAAATGAAAAATGCACGAACTTGCAAATCTCATTTTTGATACGGTAGCGGACGGCCGCCGGCACCCTCAATTCAATGCAAATGGACCTCGAGAAAGGAAATGGGAATTTTTGCATTTGGGGTTAAACAAGAAAAGTGAATATGAAGACGATGAAAAACAACGCATAACTATCTTTTTTTCTTTGCTTACGAATCGAACATGGCAGCGATGAAAAATGAAGTGTAAAGTACAAATATCCTTTTCTCTTTGCTTGTGAATCGAATTCGTATTGTGGAAACTAGAATGATCAGATTCCTGGCACTTGGTGACTCAGTCCTTCGATTGCTGATGATATTGGATCAGTTTCCAAACTATGAATTTAACTCCACATAAAAATTCGTATTGCAAAACCTATAGAATGGGTCACATTCCTGGCATTTGGGACTCAGTCCTCCGATTGCCAGTGACACTCGATCAGGTTCCCCAATACAAATAATAATTCAAAAAGTCGGCTTGTGCTAATAAAACCATACTACAATTTTTGAATCATTGTAATGAGTTTTTAAAAAAATGGATATTGACAATAATTCAAACATCGGTGGGTATCGATAACCATACAACAATTTTCAAATTATCGGATCGAGCTTTTTTATTTATTTATGATATTCGAAAATTGGTAGGTAACAACCATACTACGATTTTCGAATTACCGGAATGAAGATTATTTTTAGTGATGAGATCGATGAAAACGAATCTGGAAACTGAATCTTTATTACTTTGGTAACTCTGGAATTACAATGAAGGAGAAAGGCAATGTTTAGCCAAATGGAACCATAACACGAGATAGCAAAAATGAAGCTTACTATCGTGAGCTATGCTAACGTTATAGCACGCAAAACCTCTACTTGGCGGAAAAGTAAAAACCTCTTTCGAACTCCCGTGGACTCTCTCCTAACTCTTACTTAAAAAGTAGCTATAAAACTCGACTCTTTTTCGGATGTGGACAAGACCGTTACAGAGGATAATTTTGAACTTGCAGTACCAACGCATGTGTGGGACTTTTGGGAAAACCTTCTCTGCAAACAAGACTCTTTGGAAGACCACAAGCACTTGATCGAATTCGAAAGGGGATCGCAAAAATCAAAGGGGTGTTTGAACGTCATCAGCCAACACTCATTGGACCGAGATTTAGGCCGCTGCACTTGATCGAATTCCGAGAAACGTACGGCTGCCCTTTCAAACACCGTACGGCTGTCCTTCCGAAATATGTACAGCTCGTTGCCCTTTTGACCGCGATTAGGACAATATCAAAAATATCCCCGTATTGCCTCCACCTTGCGAGTACTTTTGAAACTCCAAAAATTCTAACGATATCTGACGGTGCTTCCAAACCCACTGCTATGACGCATTTCTTATCCGGAGCGGCGGGGCAAAAATGGGTGTCAACAACTGCCCATCTTTGTCTAAAATTTCGCAGCAAATGCATAGACAGAGAATAAAAGGAAGACTTCAATTTTGTCCCGGTGCGACGGTGTGGGAACGCAGGGCCTGGTTGCATCAAACTCCCCAATCCATTCCTTGCTCTTTCAATTTTTCAACTTGAAGAAGATAGGCCCTTGGTCCGATTCCCAGCACTTTCCTTGTACTGAGTTCGCGTGTCCTCCTTTTCATGGCAACTCAACTCCTTGACCATTTCTCCTTCCGCTTTATGGTTTGAGTTGCTTGAACGAGGTATCTTGCTGAGCGAGTCTTCTCTTTTGGTCCTGCAACACAGATACAAAATGCATAAGTGAATGAAAACCTGGAACTAAATGTGCTCGATGTCCTATGAAAATGCAAATAAAACTAAGACTCGAAATTCAGTCGATGGTCTTAAAGATTTGGATTTGCAAAAAGAAAACTCGAACGGGACTTAGAATTGACATGTTCGGACAATTTTGACATGCGAAAGAAACCAGGGCTCGATATGTTCTTCGATAGCCCTGACACACATTTTTTAAAAACCAAACTTGAAAGATTTCTGAAAGATTTTTAAACAATTCCAAGACTCGAAATTTTTGATAGCCTTGAATAATTGAATTGAGACCGAGATTGAACTTGATGTAAGCTTGACAAAACTTGACATTCGGCGATGGCCTGGAGAGAAATTTTTCGAATGGAATTTTTTAAAACTTGAAACTTTTTTGATGCACTTAAAAATTTCTGAGAAGGAGATCTGAAAATGACATCCTTAGGCTCGACTTTTGTGATAGTCATACAGAAAATTTTTCAAATGGAATTTTTAAAACTTGAAAATTTCGAAAGACTTAAAAAAATTGGAAACTTTTGCGATAGCCATGGTGAAAATGAATTTTTTAAGACTTGAAAATTTCGAAAGACTTAAAAAAAATTTGGAAACTTTTGCTCTAGCCATGGATGAAAATGAATTTAAGACTCAAAAATTTCGATAGACTTAAAAATTGGAAACAAGCTTGAACTTTGCGATAGCCATGGATGAAAATGAATTTTTAAGACTCGAAATTTTCGATAGACATAAAAATTGGAAATAGGCTTGACCTTTGCGATAGCCATGGATGAAAATGAATTTTTAAGACTCAAAAATTTCGATAGACTTTAACTCGACTTGTGCGATAGACTTAAAAAGTGGAAACATGCTCAACTTGTGCGATAGCCATGGAAGAAAATGAATTTTTAAGACTCGACTTTTGCGATAGATTTAAAAATTGAAAACAGGCTCGACTTGTGCAATAGCCATGGAAGAAAATGAATTTTTAAGACTTGAGTTTTGCGATAGACTTGAAAATTGAAAACAGGCTCTTCTGCGATAGCCATGGAAAAAAATGAATTTTTAAGACTCGGACTTTTGCGATAGACTTAAAAATTTGAAGCAGCCTGGACTTGTGTGATAGCCATGGATGAAAATGAATTTTTGAGACTCGACTTTTGCGATAGAGTTAAAAATTGCAAACAGGCTCGACTTGTGCGATAGCCTTAATAATTCTGAAAATGAGGTGAGGCCCGAAAATTTGTCAGTGCTTGAAATTTTGAAAATGAGACTAGGACCCGATTTTTTTTTCCAGTTCTTTGAAAAATGAGATGAGGACCCGAAGCTTAATCCGTCAATCCTTTGAATTTTGAAAATGAAATGAGGATCCGAAGCTTATTCCATCAATCCTTTGAACTTCTGATAATGAAATGAGGACCCGAAGCTTATTCGGTCAGCCCTTTGAAAGTGAAATGAAATGAGGATCCAAAGCTTATTCCGTCAATCCTTTGAATTTTTTAAAATATAATGAGGACCCGAAGCTTATTCCATTAGCCCTTTGAAAGTGAAATGGAATGAGGATCCGAAGCTTATTCCGTCAATCCTTTGAAAATGAAATGAAATGAGGATCCGAAGCGCATTCCATCAATCCTTTGAATTTTTTAAAATGTAATGAGGATCTGAAGCACATTCCGTCAATCCTTTGAAAATGAAATGAAATGAAATGAGGATTCAAAGCTTATTCCGTCAATCCTTTGAATTTTTTAAAATGTAATTAATGAGGACCCGACGCTCGTTCCGCCGGCCTTTTGAAAAATGCAATTAGGACCCAAGAATACTCGGCCCTTTGAAACTCGCAATTTTAGCGATGATTTTGAAAAATACAATTAGGACCCGAGAATGCTCCGTCGGACGTAAAGACTCGCAATTTTAGCGATGGTATTTGGAAAATGCAACTAGGACCCGAAGCTTATTCCATCAGCCCTAATGACTCGCATTTTTAGCGATGGTCCTTGAAAATTGGAAACAGGCTCAACTTTTGCGATAGACATGAGGGAAATTTTTCAAATGGAATTTTTAAGACACGAAATTTTTCGAGGGACTTAAAAATTGAAATGAGGCTCGACTTTTGCGATAACCCTGAAGGAATTTTGAAATGGAATTTTTAAGACTCGCAATTTCTCATTGGACTGAAAAATTGAAATGAAGCTCGACCTTTGCGATAGCCTTAAAACTCTGAGTTAAGACTCGACTTTTGCGATAATCTTAAAACTTTGAAAATGGGATCAAGGCTTGACTTTTACGATGGCCTTAAAACTCCAAGCTAAGACTCGACTTTTGCGATAGTCTCAAAACTTTGAAAATGGGATTAAGGCTAAACTTTTGCGATAGCCTTAAAAACTTTGAAAATGAGATGAGGACCCGAAATTTTCCGTTAGCCCTAAAGACTCGCAATTTCGCAATAACCTTGGAAATTTTAAAAATGAGATGAGGACCTGATTTTTTTTTCCCGTCAGCCCTTAACTTAAGACTCGCATTTTCGCCATGATTTTGAAAAATGCAATTAGTACCCGAATTTTTTTCCATCAGCCCTAAACTTAAGACTCGCAATTTTAGTGATGGTCTTGAAAAATGCAACCGGAAATGAGACTGAGATTAAGACTCAAAACTTACTTGATAGCCAAAAGAAAAAGTTGGTGTCACGCCCTCGATTTTCAACATAAATGAATAAACATTTTCGCTGTGAGATATCTTAATAAACTCATAGATTAGTCCAAAAGTCATCTCATAACGTTATATTGACAGTAAACGGTAAATCTAATTTCGGTACCTGTGTCCCATATAAATTATTCCTCCAAAAAATGTTACATTCTTTCAAAAGGGAGATTCAAATACAACTTTGAATTTCAAATGATGAGATTTCTGGTGATGAAATTGCTTTTCATGTCATGCTTCAAAAATGCCATGCATCCTTTGCATCCCAATTCATGCCGCTTGGTTATACCTGAAAGACTGAAACAACGAAGGGGTGAGCATTCACTTCGCCCAGTAGGTATCCCCTCTTGTTTCAGAATCATAAATGCATAACAAGATATAACAGACAGGAAGCACAACATAATTTTGACAATAGCAAGGAAGCTACTAAGCAAGTTACCAAGCATATCACTTGATTATAGCGACAAAACAATAACACTTCACGCATCATTCACACACACCTCTACGATATAAAATTTAGATAACAAACTATCGGACTTTCCTCTAACCACATTTTAAAGCATAATATCACTATTTGTCAAATTAATCTCATGTATGTACTAAGCGTACCCACGTACCACCGATACTAAATGCAAGTGAAAGGAATGAGCAAGTATATCACATAAAGAAGTATTAAGACTAATGCGGAACCAATAGAATGGATGACACCTAATAAATTCACTAGGTTCCCTTACTACCAATACGTCGTACCCGACACGTGCCCAACTTCTCATTAAATATACATCTATCTCATTGTACTCGAAACGTACCCGATACGTCACTTGTGACCAAAATACTCATATGTCATGTATCTCGTTCATTTTAATCCTTTCATCATACTCCGGGCATACCATGAAGGCCCCGTGTCACTCCGGGCATACCCTTTCGGGCCCCGTGTCACATTATCAGATTCTCATTATCATTATACGTTCATCTCAATTCACATACGTGTCATCGTACATTCACACCCACTGTTCTCTTTCAAGCAGTTCCATGAATCCGTAACGTGTCCACAAAAAAAAATGCATCTTTAACCTTTGTGTCCCACTTCCATTAATCATCCGTGTCAACGCACGTCAATTTCACATAAATATATTCATTTTTACATATCACGACCAATCAACACAAAAGGCCCAAATATCTTTCATAGTCAGACGTCATACTCTTATCTAAAATTCGTCTTCTCATATATAGTTTCTCTCAATTCAAGATTATGATTTCTAAAAAAACTCATCATTTGTTCCACCCTCAAGGTACTACATAGGCCCCAACACAAAATAATGATCTAACTAGGTCAATCAATCGATTCCACGAACTTGATCTATCTACCGTAATACTCAGGAATTTTTAGCCGGGTCACACACCCTTATAAAACCCACCAAACTCAAAATATTCATCAAAATAATCTAATTTTCGGTAAGCATTACAAAAACACATCAAGGTTTATCCCTGATTTTTCTCAGATTTTTATACACAATATAACCAAGTCAAATTCATGTCCAAACCCAGAATTTCTGTGCAGGAAGAACAAATTTCCAACAGAACAGCCTTGCATTCAAAAATTTATCAAAAATCGTATACTCAATATTTCTCAATGATTCCAATGCTAAAACATCACTAACTCATCAATGTTTAATATTCGTGAGGACCCATAACCAATAATCTTGTTAACTACCACAAAATTTACAAAATACGTAGTCCCCTACAATCTGGCCAAATTTTCAGATTTCCATAACGTAGTTTAGTCCGAGAATTGTTTAAACATAATCTCTTCATATTTTACTCCAATTTTTGGACACAATCTGGTATAGTCATATATGAACATCATATAAAAATTTCAGAAAATAAGGAGACGATTTACTAGGTCTAACACATTAATACCCAAAGGCCGAAAACGCAGATTCAGTAAGACAGAGAAACAGAGTATAGCTCGGTGCGTAATTTTTCTAGACTTCGTTTTAAGAAGTTTCGATCTGCAATTTTTACACAACGCAAACAACACATAGAGGATCATCCCATAAAAATTTCGTAAAATTTGGAGGGGTTTAACCTTTTCTGAAAATTCATTGATGTAGGGTGTGAAATCATACATTGTCTGTGACATATTTCTCATAACACAAACATATGGAGAAAGAGAAAAAAAAAAAAAACCCTACCTCATGTAGTTAAGCTCCAAACCAACTCTTTGAACAAAACCCTAACCTTCCAAGCTTGTTACCCCTCCAAAAACACGTCTCCAAGCCAACCCACGCGAAACCCGGGCTAGAAACGATGAATATGCAATGTACAAGTGATGGATCTACAACGGTTTTACAAGTTTGGAAGGAGTTTTAGTGGGAGAGGAGAGGAGAGAGAGAGAGAGCCGTGAGTTTGGGAGGGGAGAGAGAGAGAGCAGTTGGTTTTGGAAAAGAAGAGGGGAAGAGAAATTATTCTCTCTATCTCTCTATCCCAACCACACACATACATATAACATGATAATTGCACTCACACCCCTCCTTATTACATTACACAATCAACCAAGCCACACCACCACAAGTTATTTCCCTACAACTCCTCACATTTAAACATTTAAAAAAAAATCCCAATATTTCCTCTATTTATTTATAAAAAGAAATCTTTTAAAATTCCAGGTTTCTACAGTTGGAGTATTAGAATTCCCCCTGTTTGGCTTTTCTTCTCTTGCCATGTTGCTAACTCCTTCGCCTTCCATGACAGAGAACCTGCCGCTGGTCCTTCTCGTCCTTTGCGGTCCCGTGCACCTCCTACACGAGCGGGATTATCTTTCCCTGAAGAAGGAGTTTCTGACAATGAGGCTCCTATCACCCAGGCATCTTAGGCAGGATATTTTGAGGACTTCTCTTCTTCTAGTGTCGGCCTTGATCTCCGGGACTGCTTTGCCATCGAGGGAATAGATGAATTTTCCCAACCCGTGATGGACACTCGTTTGATGCACAATGCACCAGTGTGTGTACCTGCGGGCGGGTATACTTTTGAAATATAAGCTTTCAAGGGAGCTGACATCACGCTGTTGGGCTTTGCAAGATTTAACATTTCAATACTCATCAGCTGGCTTATTGACATTTTTGGTCCCCAAAGTATGCACGCGGTGTCATTTTGGTCCCCAAATTTTCAATTGCGCAATTTTGGTCCTCAACGTTTGAAATTTGTGTCATTTTGGTCCCTACTCCTCACGCCATTACTAATCTCCGTCAAATTGAGGGGCATAAGGGGTATTTCACAGGGCTGTTCAACACTTCATCTTCTCCATCTCAAAACCAGACAAGTCGATCAAAAAGAAAAAGAAAAAAACCGGCTGGTCAAATCGAACTATAGAGACAAATCGATCATACCATACAAATTGATAAAAACCAGACAAATTTCACAAGGGCACAAGGGGTATGCTGAGCCGACTCGGGCAGGCGGAAAGCCGATCAGAGCTATAGAGAGTGAAGGTGGGGAAATGAACTCGCTTCCAGAATTACCATCGCCGACGAAATCGGAGAACCTAAAAGCAGCGAGGCAGAGTCGGAATCCCATTGCGGGCGGAGCCGGAGTCCCCATCGCGGGCGTTCAAGTCCACTTGGCATGAGGCAGAAAGAGGTCGATTGATACAGTTTTCGATCTAAGTTTCTGGTTTGGGGTTTTTTCTGGTTTTCGATGTTTTTCCTCATCCTATACTGATTTGAGAAGAAGAAGAAGACGGAGAATGAAACATACCCGATCGAAAACCTTGAGTTTGGGAAAAAGAAACCGACCCATTGACAATTCTTTTCGGGTAGACAACTGTATTTTTCGAATGATGAATGGGGTCACCGAAATCCTCCTCACTGAATGATAATACAAGAAGAAAAGATGGGGAAAAAAAATTGTGGAACGAAAATAGCATCTTAATATATGCTCGATACGCGTTCAGTATCGGAAAAATCAAGGACTTGTGGAGTTTTTCCAATGGAAATGTGAGGCCTGTGAGGATGGTGGAAAATAGTCGATTTTCTGCTAAATTGTAAATTGAACCCTTTTTGAGTATTTGTTTTGATTTTAGTGGTGCCGCCACTGTGTGAGAAGAATAAGGAAAAAAAGCTGTTAAGAGGTGAAATACCCCTTGTGCCCCTCAAGTTGATGGAGATGAGTAACGGTGTGAGGAGTAGGGACCAAAATGACACAAATTTCAAACATTGGGGATCAAAATTGCGCAATTGAAAATTTGGGGACCAAAATGACACCGTGCGCATACTTTGGGGACCAAAAATGTCAATAAGCCCTCGTCAGCTTCTGGTAGACCAGGAATTTGGATCCTTTCTTTCGACTGGCCCTTTTTAGGAGAAACATTCTCCAAACTTTAGTGGAGAACTGGCTGAATAAAACTGATATTCTGCACTTCTGAGATAGTGAACCAGAAACGATTCCTTGGGAGTCTGCTGGTTGGGAACAACGCATAGGTAAAAGATCCCTTGAAATTCTGATACTGGGGGTACTGCCATGGAACTGCCCCAGTGTTCATGTGAGTAGGTGGAGGGTGATGGGCGATATGTGCCCCTGCCCTAGTATTGGGTTTCTGATGTGATGGGGTTGAATAGACAATTGCGATCTTCTCCCCTTGATGCAGATGCAAACTAAGTGATCGGGGATCTCAGGAAGGAGGAACCTATGGTCTAGCTTGACGAGTCATGGTGAAGCTCGTCTTGGTACCATCGCACTGGCGATGTTTTGGGGGACAGGACAACACTTCAAACTCCCTTGATCACTTGGTGCCAAATTTGGCCTTGAAAGGGAGTTTCAGACTTTCAACTAGGAGGGTGAATGAACCGAGGGATTTGTACCCTATCAAGAGGCTCCTCCTCTTTTCAACTTTTGCTTAACAGGTTTGTTGATGGACACCATTGAGTTTGCTTTTGCATGTTTCTTTCATTGCTTGCTTTTATGCTTTTGCCCTTTTGGTACCTGTATCTTATGTCTGCATAGCATGCAATGTTAGGCAACAATTCTTTTGAGCAGAATGAGCATAATCACCAGGTTTCAAAATCATGTATGCTTCTTATGTTGTAAAATCGCTTTCGTAACATTGATGAAAATGCATGAAAATTTTACTTACTTGCCAGTGAATCATCATAGAAAGAATTACTTACTGGGAAGCAAATAAAATTTCTGATTGCCCTTTTGATTCAACAATGACTTCACAACCTTAGCGCAACTTTTTTGCTTTGACTGTGATTTTTGACCCCCGAGTCACAGGAATGGAGCTGCATAGATGCTTTGAATACCTCACAATCTTTGAGATCCAATCACTTCTTCTTCTTGACATCTTCCCCATGCGACCTTTTGCTCTCTTTTTTTTTTTTTTGTGCCATTTTTGCCACTGCTGCCCTTTCGGATTTTTACCAGTGCCGGCTTTCATCCATTTTGTCGTAGCCCCCTTACGAGTTTTGACTATGCCAACTTTTCTTTGCCATTTTTGCCACTGCCCCCTTTCGGATTTTAACTATGCAAGCTTGAACCATTTTTGCCGTAGCCCCCTTTTTGGGTTTTGACTACGCATGTTTTTTTCTTTTTGTTTTTTTTTTTGTTTTCTTTCTTTTTTTGGCAATCTCATTCCAATTAAACAAAGTTTCCCGAGAGCGATGACAGAGACATTTTTCTTGAGAGAGAGAGAGAGAGAGTTTCTACTTTAGGGAAACAAGAGACTTCCATTTTGAGGGGAGAGAGAGAGTTCTCCATTTGGGAGACAGACAAATTTCTTGGGAGACAGACAAAGTGTTCACTCCCGGGAAAGAAAGAGTTCTCCATTTGGGAGAGGGAAAGAGCTTTGATGTTTTTTTTTTAGGTGGAAGAGAGAGAGTTTTCTGCTGGGTGTGAGACAGGTTTTTTTTTTTTTTTTTGAGAGAGAAGGATTTCTTTCAAGAGAGTTTTCCTTTGGGAGAAAGAGAGAGTGACAAAATTGGAGAGGGACAGAGATGATGAATGGTGTTTTCTCTCTTTTTTTAGAAGGAATGATACAAATGAGTGGGAGGAGAGGGAGGTGATTTCAATGCTCAGAAATCAAGATATCCACTCAGAATGAAATGTTTAATTGAAATGAAATTACGTGAAATAGATGATAACAACGACTTCCGGGAAATGAATCCCAACTTTTGGTGATCAAAACTGCCCAAGTCTCAGCTTCCTGGATTGAGAAGTGCTTGAGCATTGTAGAACGAGGATTTGATGGGTTGAGCACATATTGTTGAATTATTCCGAGGGCTTCTGACAATCCTTTCTTGAGTAGCCAAAAGATAGACCCGCAGAGGTGTCACTACGCCAAATAAGGCCTTTCCCGGCATTTAATAAATGCCGTTAAAGACCAACAAAATGCCGTTAATACTATTCCCGGCATTTATACGAATGCCGTCTACACGCGTGTCGGTAATACAAAAACGGCATTTGTGGAAATGCCGGGAACTAAAACCAGCATTTGTCAAATGCCGGCCGGTAAAAGAATAAACGCATATATATATATCTATTACCGGCATTTACTGCAAATGCCGGAAAAGCCAGTATAACCGGCATTATGTAAATGCCGTAAATCGTTTAACTGTCCCGGCATTCTTGAAATGCCGTGAATGCTATAATATAATTTTTTTTTTAATTCTTTTACCAGCATTATGAAACTACCGGCTACAATTTTTGACAAAACCATATATTTCTTGTATATCACATTTTAGTTTGCCAATATAATAATTTGGAATTTCAACAGCTAGCCAAAATGCAAATTATAATTACGTACATATGTAACCAAATTAGATATCTTAGGACAAGTCTCATGTCCTTTGTCTATTGATCATAGTCAAAACAACATTGCAAGGTTTAGACTACCATAGGAATTGAAACCAAAGCCGACAAAATATAAATTCCAACTGCGTATCTCCAAAAACAAAAGATCAAGCTAATCGAAGCACACTAGAAATATGGCTTGTGGTTGTGAATCTCCAATACAAAAAAGACCCATCATGGTTTCATATTCAAGAACATTCAACATCAGTCGTTTGTGCGTGTCCGTCTACATAATATCAACCTGCAAATGCAAGAAACCATTCACCATTAGTTTATATAAAGAGCTTTCAAAATTACAAAATACAACTCCAACTAAGGAAATAGGAACCACAAAATTAGAAATTGAAGATCAAACTAATATGCACTTCTACACAAAACATAAGGCACGGTAGTGTCTGCTACCAGTGTGAGAGTAAAAATCCAACCATTCAAAGGCCTGAGTTGATAGGCTCTTTAAGGAACCTTCGCCATGGTAGCATGACTTGCGATAATAACAAAAGCAAATTAAAGACTTAAAGCCCGAGCGACCAAGCTTAATTAAAACATTAACAAATCGCATCACTTTGCAGCGTATAATCTGCCATCAAATAAGGCAAGTCATTGCATCTAATACAAGGCCAAAGGCATTTCCATTAACCCAATGAAGCATGGATACGGATACGACACGATACGGATAACCCAATGAAGCATGGATACGGATACGGATACAACACGATACGGATACGGCGATACTGTGAAAACTAAAAAAATAGGATACTGGTACGGCCAGGATACGGCTGTGTAAATTATAGTACATTTCTATAATTATTAGTCTCCTACTAGGCATTAGAATTCAAAAGAGTAGTTAAATCGCAAATAACAAGCATTAAGCACATGTCCCAAGCAAAAGATAGTCAGGTAGATCATAGAAGTCATTCCAAACAAAGAAAAGAGCTAATGAGGTTTTTGTAAAAACATAAAAAAATTAGTCATCACAGCAATTTGCATGCTACTATACTTAAACGAGAGAGAGAGAGAGAGAGAGAGTACCTGGAGTTGGAGCAGCAAACCGAGAGAGAGAGAGAGAGAGAGTGTGCGATCTAGGGTTTTGAGTTGGAGGAGGAGATCGTTAGATCCATATAATGAGTGACTGAATCTCTCGTTTCTACTCTGTATCTTATATCGTAAGATTATATTATAGTTTCTCCCTCATTGCTTATTAAGTTTATACTTTAAACTTTTACAAATTTCATTTTTGACCTGTCGTAGCCTAATTAGTATCCAGACGTATCCCCACTATCTATTACGTATCCGAAAATTAAAACATTTAATTTTAATTCAGGATACTCCATTTGCCGTATCCGATACGTATCGGGTGCGTATCCGTATCCTAGAAGTATCTGATACCTGTATGTGACTAGTTTCGGAGTATCCGTGCTTCCTAGGCCAAAGGAGGCTAGAGCTCCTGGTAAAATGGGAATTTCTCGAAGTATTGCTGGACACAGATAGTGAATTTATTTAACTTTTGATGAATCTTTTTCATTGCTCAATAGAGAATTTGATAAGCCAATCATTTTTGTTTGGTAAATTATAACTTTATTGAAGAAAACCCCATGGTAACAAGGAAACTGAGGCATGCCCCTGAGTTCAAGAAGCAAACAGAACCTAAACTCATCCTAGCAGCAAAACAAATTGCCAAGAAACCAAATCGTAGGCTTTCATCAAGTCCAACTTCATTGCATCTAGGAGGCCCTTGGTCCTTGTGATAGCCCTTTACCAATTCTTGCATTAACAAAATATTATCTACAATAGAACTTCCTTTGATGAATGCAGATTGGCAGGGTCTGATAAGTGTAGGAAGAATAGGCTGCAGACTATTAGCAAGGATTTTGGAAATGAACTTATACGGCACATTGCAGCTAGCAATGGGCCTATAATCCTTAATGGTCGTACCAGCCAGCCAGCTCCTTATATGATCAATGATCAACTTAGACAGCTAAATAGCATCCCTAGTTGGAGAACTAGATTTAGGGACAAGGAATAGAAAACAACTGGGCATTAACAATAGATGAAAGGAAGACCGGATAGGGGCCAAGCAAAGACTTCACAAGGATGCTGCTTCATCAACGACCAACTGTTCCACTTGGGATAGCTTTTCATGCTCACGAGGCTGTATATACTGCAACAACATAATGGAAAGTAGAAACCACCCTTAGCCGTATAAGCATTTGAAGCATCTATAAATTCAGAGATGCATTTATCGAGTGTTTCAATCCTATAATCGGAGTACTCATTATCAGGTTATTTCGTTCAGTGAGAACGATGCTTCGAACCCGAATTATCATCTAGACACAACTTATGCAAGTAATTCAAATTATAACTGCTAATAGAGATGCATTTATCGAGTGTTTCGATCCTTTAAATGACAGGGAGCAATTGATATAAAAGCTGATGGACATAAAATCATCGGAAAAATTAGGAATAAGCAATTGACAAAGAAGAAGATTCAGCATATATTATCCCCATGTATGCAAAGATTACCTATTTTGGGATCACTTCTGTTATGCTTTCCAGATCGCCAAGTTGTGTGAAGTTGTATTTCAGAGACCTCATGGTCAGCTCGTCAACTTGCACCTCTTCAATTGGAGTTTTTGCAATATGCTCGAATACATATATCTCAAAAGCACCAATTACTAAACATATGAATAAAAGGAAAAGTTTAGAGGATATTAGGCGCACTTCCTATTCAAGTATCTTTTGTGGTGCCTTGGTTTCACATCAAAAGCCAGAAAATCCGAGACCAAAATCCCAAATGTAAAATTTTCTAGTCAATATACCAAGTTACCAACAAAGGTTCAGTTTACAAACACAAAAAGTTGGTGGTCCACACATCTATTCGAAAATTTAACTCAAAGACAATCAAGTTGAAAAAGCAATAGGCACATATTAGTCATATCATTCTGTTGATGACAAGCTTACACAGCCCGGTGCTATACTCATGCAGGACAGTTTAAAAGAATTGAGAAAAAAGGAAGTGTTCTAAACCTTTTTCGTAAGGAACAGCCGTTTCAGAACCGTCCACTGCCTCTGCACTGCCAATTATGAGACAAAACCAAGTTAGGGATCAGCAACAAAGATAACAGGTTTCAGTAAGAGCCTTCAGAGATAATGCAAGCAGTTAAAAAACATGGATAATTAGATTTGTAAGAAAAGGATTGTTATGCTTTCAAAATCATCTCAACCCTTTTGTAATATGTATATCCCCCCTTAACCCCCAGGAACTTCATCAGCTTCACTCTCTCCTGAATCTGCAAAAGGTGCCGAATTGTGCTTGTGAGTCATAATATCAAGTTCATGCCCCAGTGCCTCTAGTAAATATGAGAGTACAAGCACTCTCAAACACCAGAAAGGGAACAAAAAGTGACAGGGACTTTAACCTCATGAACTAAATGTGGTCCACATGGAATAAAAGCATGAGATGAACATTAGGAACATCATTCGTGTTACAGAACATATTACCATCACCACTGGATTCTCGGGCATCACCTGCTGCTTTATTTCTGTTGTCAATAACAACATAGGCTCACTTCCTGTGAGCAAAGAAACACTAACCCACCTTATCAACAAAGTCGTGGATGCAAAGATCATAAACGAGTAATTTTATGGGTATAATTTGGAAACATCTTGAAACAGGAAAGGATTGCAAACCTGGTTTTCGTTTTCTCCTCCAGTTTGGTCTGGCCATTTCAATATGTAGGACAGATCCAGTCTGAGAATCAAATTTGGCACCCTGAAAAAGAACATGGTGACTGCCAGATTGGAGGCTATGAACCAGTTGAATGCGTCTACTGTCCACGGTAGCTCTACCATCAAAACCATAGAAAATTACCCATACCCAAGAACTCCATTGCCAACGACCCTACGAGTTCCAATCAAAATTAATGCAACCATTCAGTAGGGAAAAGTTTAAGGCATAAACATTCTCATCCTAGGCCATAATCAAAACACTGAGTAAAAAAAAAGGCCATAAACAAAACAGTTAGAAACTCACTTATAGGTCAAGCATTTCAACAAACAGTTGATCGATGAGATTTGTTTTTTTACCAAACTGGAAAAGACGAAAAACCCAAACATTAGCCTAATCCAACCAAGGCAAAAACGAGAGAGAGAGAGAGAGACATACCGGGAGAGAGAAGCCAACCACAGAGATGTAGAACTAGGGCTTTTCTCTACCTAAACTGACATCAGCTTATACAGATCCAAGCCAAAACGAGATTGACCAGAGGGAGGGAGTGTCGTCTACGTGCAAGCAGCACGCAACTGAAGTGGTGGGAGGGAGAAATTAAACCAAGAGTCAGGATTGGAGCGACGTCGTTGTGGGGACATGATGACCTCTTTGACGAGTCTCCATGAGGCGGCCTGATCGTTGGACCCACCGACGAGGAGCAGCGGAGGAGAGAGGAGCTCCCTCTTGTTGCTCTCATCAATCATGTTGATTTCGCTAGGGCTTTTATATTGTTGGGGTTTTCTGGAAACGTGGATGCGGTGAACACCTCTTTTATGTAGTGTTACATTTTCGATCACAGTTCCGAAGAAAACGAGATTAAAGACACAAAATTATGATCACGCATTTTCAGGAGCCAGGGTAAAATCCTCATACCATCTCAATTTATTAGGAAAAGTGTGATTAATAATTTGCTCCCAATTTCTTTATCACGCTTTTGAAAAAAGTGTGATCTTTCCAAATTTCTTGGTATGATCTTTATACATTATTGTAGTAGTGCTACTTCACTAGAAATTGGCAACTGCTCCTAATTTGGGATAAGGAAAAAAAACAACAATGCTAATCAATAAATTTTAAGTTGCCAACCACGGGAGAATAATCAAATAATAAAGGAATTGAGCAATTGAAATCAAAGAAACTTGATAACATCAGAGAGAGAGAGAGAGAGATGTAACACGAAAAAACCACAATTTACTTGTCGATTGTGCTCCGACATTGACTGTGTGTGATCTCCACCTACATCTCCATCTCCATTCCCATTTGGTGATGGAGGCAAGGGGTGTTCCATACTTGCCATATGGGCTGCCATTCTTTTTTTTTAATCTTCTCTCTATGAGACATAGCCATATATAAATACACATATCCATATGATACTGTATAAACTAGTGGAAAAGTTTTTGCTAGGCTGTGACTAATTAGTCGAAAAGAACAAAGGCCGCCGGCCAGTGGCGGAGCCAGGATTAGGAGTCCCGGGGGCCGAGTAGTAAAAGAAAAAGATGTATATTCTATCACATATGTCCGATTATTTACAATGACGAGATATACGCAATCAACAACCAATAACAAAAAAGGGAGCCCTGCATCACACTTGCGCCCTTAGCAAAAACCACAACAACAGAATTGTAGAGGGCAAAATTCTGGGATCTGTATAACGCCCCTAAACCTGCAAGACAGAGAGCCGTTAGAGCACCTTTGCCCTTCGTGGCAAAGGCCCTCCGATGCTTAAGTTAGTATCACGTACTAGA